>CM039121.1:39982446-40164131 GCA_022036555.1 Microstegium vimineum | reverse complement strand
GCGTCTTCCACTCCAGCCCGGCGTATCGGCCACTTGGAAGCCTCTGACGAGTGGACAGATGCAGCTACCTTGCTTCTTCTTGAGCGCCATCGTCACTTGGTTCAGATACTACAGATGTCTGAATGTTGCTGCGGCCATCTCCATTCAGAGCCGTGACAAAAACCATGTTGGTCAGGCTTCCTGTAATCGTGATAGACGTTTGTACGTATCATCGTGTTTAGGTAGTTCAATTAAGTTGTGAACATGTTTGTATTGAAGGAAGATACGAAGATAAATGGACTCCAGAAGATCGATGGTATTCAAGGAATTACATGTGAATTTTTCTGCTGTAATCAAAGGCTTAAAAGTTGATTTTATAGTAACACGGTACTATGAGATTCGTATGTCAGATTGCCTTGAAAACCTTGTCAATGCCATGTATTTCCAACTTTGTGATATCTATGTGTCTGCTTATGCACGTATTTCAATAATGAAAGACTGAAAGTCTTTTTTTTTGTGTGAAACGAGAGACTGAAAGTCCTTGATAGGACTTAACAAGGTAAATGCGTGCATAATTCTCTGGTCTGTGAAAAACTAAATAAAAAAGTTACATGGACACAGGAGCTTGCAAAATGAAGTAGCAGTAGCACATGGACAATAGTTAACTGCAAATAATTCTCAGAATTACAAGTTTACTTGGACAATGGTAGTGATGAATCAAACATATGTTCTTCCGAATTAAAAAAAACAAACTGTGTACGAAAATATCAGCCAACAACATTGTTTGGGTAGTTGCATGCATCATGACCCGAAACTTGCTTGTATTTTCGACATTTCCGTTTACCCTGTCCTCCACTTCCAGCATTCTTCTCCTTGCCCTTTTTAAGTCTTTTGCATCTCTCTTTGGACTTGACATTGTTTGGTGGATGTATATCGACTTCGGTTGGAATTGTGCTACCCAAGAAAGTTTCATATTCCACCTGTTTATCAACTCTCACAGCAGGCGTGATTTTTTGGAGAGGTTCTACTAGACTGGATAAACTAGAATACAAAAAATATATCCCTTGTTCTGAGTTCTTGGCCATTTGGATAAGATCTTCAAACTTGTTGCGTGATTCTGAAATCTTTTTCCGCATTGCCACCTCCATGGGATCCTTGGGCTTGTCATCTAGTAGGTTCCCTTCCTCATCAAAGAATAGTTCCCTGTAAAACGAAACAAAATGACTGTTGACCTATATGAAGGAAACATAACAACCAACCATACGAAAAACAACCAGTACACACATTTTGCATCTTGTCTCCCATCTCTTCTTAAAATAAATTGATGGTACCATCAATTTGCTTCTCGACTCGAAGAACTTGTATGATATGACGACACGGGATGCCATATGACTCATAAAATTTACAGGAGCACCTAGCAAACATATTTGACTTGTTCATATAAACAACTCGATCTTTTCCAGTGACGCTGCTGATGGTGAAACATCTTGTATCTTCATACTCTATAATATCTTGAATAATGCAATGGTCTCTTGCAGCTAATACTTGTTCCTGAAATTTACTAAACACTTCATGTGTATATATCCCTCTACATTGCTCCACCATGCCCCAAGGTGTCATCAATTTTGGAGTGCTGTGAAAACTAGCATTGTCGGCTTTCAACTCCTCTTGGCGCTGGGACTCCAAAGCTGTGTCAAACCTTAGCCAAAACTCAACAAAGGTCAACTTTCTATGAATGAAACGCTGAAAAAAAAAGAATTTGCACTCTGCGATCGTGTAGTCTGAAGCATTCCTACTATAGGTATGTCCAAAAAGTATACCGGAATCCATGATTCGCGAATGGCAAACCTAGTGGAAAACCAATCATTTCCCATGAGATCATAATCGGTTATGATTGAATTCCATTGTGACACAAAATCATCTGAATTCTCAGTCCCCCAAACACACTTGTTTAGTCTTTCCCAAAAATTTTCATCATTTCTTATGGTTGGCCCAACCTTCTCAGGTACCTTTTCCATGATATGCACATGCAAAATCTATGAGTTGTATCTGGTAGAATCTGAGTAATAGCAGCCATCATGCTCGCATCTTCATCTGTTGTGATTAGGTGTGGTGCTACTCCACCCATGGCCTTAAGAAAGGTTTTAAACAACCATACATATGGCTCGATTTTTTCATCTACTAAGAATGCTGCTCCAAGGAAAACACTTTGCAAGTGATGATTGACTCCAGTAAATGACACAAATTTCATATTATACTGGTTGGTGGTGTATGTTGCATCTACCGAAATCACATCACCAAAAACACTATAGTTTTTCCTGCATATAGCATCTGCCCAAAATACACGAACAAGTCGTCCTTGCTAATCCACCATAAATTCATAAAAGAAGGCAGAATTTACTTCCTTCTTTCGCTCAAGCTGTGCCACAAACATTTGTGCATCTGCACCCTTGATTTTTTCCTAAGGTCATTGAAATAGTTTTGCAAATCCCTCTTTGTGCACCCAACATTCTCAAACTCACCCTCACTGACATGGAGAAGTCGATATGCTTGTGATGTGCCAATGTTAGCCTTATGACAATTGAACAAAGTACTCTTTGCTCTCTCACTGACATTTCGGTTGGATTGTAATAAATGTCTCTTATCGGGCGACACAAAACCATGGTTGTGCACCTCAACCATTGAATATATTTGATATTTCTTATCACTGTCAAGCTTGACAGCAATATGTGTCTGAGAACCACATCCCCCACATCTGGTGACTTTTTTTTTCTCGGATTCAGCACTAACTTTTTTTACACTCTTCTGTCTGTACCCTTCCCTTGAACAAATAACCGCTTTAATAATATTTTATCATTTTCTTTCTTTTGCTGACCAACCCGAACAAAGAAACCAGCTTTGTGTGTATACGATTTGTAAAATGTTTCTACATCTGTGAGAGTATCAAAGATCATTCCAACCATAGGCTTCAAATGATCTTTGCAATTTGTGTCCTATACAAGTGTAAAATTATATGAGCAACATACCAGGCAAATTAGTTTTGCAAAAAAAAAAAAATCATGTGTTCAGTGCAACTTACTTCTAAACTCGGAGAAGGTTTCGTCTTATGTGTGCTTGGCTGCACAAGATGTGCTCCAACTCCCGCGTCGACCGCGTCGATCGTGATGACGGCATGATCATCAGCAGTCTCGGCAGCGGGTGCATCCATGCCGGTCTCCATGACGGCATGCTGCTCCACGGGGATGGGAGGATCCGGCCGATCGCTGCTGGAGGAGAAGGACTTTCAGTATTTCATTATTGAAATACGTGCATAAGCAGACACATAGATATCACAAAGTTGGAAATACAGGGCCTTGACAAGGTTTTCAAGGCAATCTGACATACGAATCTAATAGTACCGTGTTACTATACATTCAACTTTTAAGCCTTTGGTTACAGCAGAAAAAATCACATGTAATTCCTTGAATACCATCGATCTTCTGGAGTCCATTTATCTTCGTATCTTCCAAGCGAGTATCCCACAGCAGGTACATCTGCAAGATGTAGGGGCCGGTGCATGATTTTGGTGGCCGATCGCTGCTCTATGGGGATGGTGGCCGATCGCTGCTGAAGGATCGGAGGATCCGACCGGAGGAGACCGAAGCAGAATCGTCGAGGGGAGTCCTTCTTGTGTCACGCGCGATGGGGCGGCACCGACGTGATTCCACGAGTTGACGTAACGGAGATCGCCGTAATGGAGCGGGCAAGCTGGGTTTAAGTGATTATGAACTTTGTGGTGGGATGGTTGAAGTGAATAATTATTCCACTTCTATCTAAAACCATTGGATTAGAATCATGTACGCTTAATTATAGTTTACGTAGTTTGCATAGCTAGTAGGTTTTCACAGCATACGCTCCCTTATCTAAAAGCATGTCGGAGCTTGATTTGCCTTTTTTTCCCTATAAACCGTGGACGGTATCTGCGGGTAGCCGTGCAAGCTGCGAGTAGTCTCGGTACATGGCGGGAAAAACTGCTTCGACACGCCAAAAAGCCAGTGTGATTAGCATCCTTACCGAAAAAGGAATATACTAACAGTATTTTACTATAAATGGTAAGGCCGTGCGGATGGTCTATAATACGGCCGGCCGTGCATTAGCTGCCTCTACAATAATTTGCATGTAGTTAAACTATGCATTGGAATTGATAGTCGAAGATATAAATATTTAAATTCAAATAAAGGTAGAGCTATAATCTTTGTGAACAAGGAAGTATTATAATTGCTTGATCTAACATTAGTACATTATACATCACGGGTTTTAGATAAAAGGAAAATGGGAATATGCCAAAATGGTACTGTAGTGTCGTATACCAGGACTAGTGAAGTTAGGAACAAAGAGAATGAACTTGATGTCTAGCTAGATCTAGTGTTGCTAATAAGTGGAGTGTGGTGTAAAACCAAATTAGTCTATACCAAAAAAATCGCCAAGTCCCAATAATCCCAAGTCCCTAGCTATACGTGTCGGTCCAAAGACTCCAAACTATATGGAACGAGCGGCATCGAAAAGCATTTGTGTACGCTGTGTGTGAGGCTCTGCATTTTAGGCAAAGCGAAGACTCCAGCTAGTGAGCGGTACGTAGAGCCGTTGCGTAGAGCTCATCATCTTGTTCGTTTCGCAATGACTAGTACAGTATTTCTCATGAGAATATGCAACGAACTAGAGGTGCCGGCTGGCTGACTGGCTATCGATGGACCCCTGTGTCCCCCGGAGGCCAGGTTCACGGCCAGGTTCAGTCCTGTCCCGGTAGTTTGCTTCACGGATCGAAACAGCTGCGGTTGGTCAGTTGCTAAGCTTGATCAAGGTATGATGATTGATGACGATGACAAAACCGAGTGGCAGATCATTTCTTTGCGCGATCGTTTGTTCCGGAGATAGATACCGGCGTGTACCTGAATTGGCGGATGCAACAACGCATTGGCATGGTACCCTAGCACTCCCTCTATATCTATGAATGAATAAATAGATTATTAGAGTTGTCTTCAGTCAAAAAATTTAAACTTTAACTAGATTTTTAAAAAATTATTAAGATTTATGGTATCAAACTAGTATTATTGAATTTATCATATAATATATTTTTATAAGGTGTGCTAGGTACTGTGCCAACTGTTAAAATGTTGAGGCAGTTGGTGTGGGCTGAGCCTAATTTATGGAGGCTGCTGATTTAAGATATCCGTCTCTGTTAATCCATTTACGCAAGTGGCTATTTTTCAATCATCTCCATAAATAAAATGATCGTCTTGGTTAATCTATTTTGTGGGGGCAATCATTTTTTTCCTCGGTAAATAAAAAATGACTGCATCTGTTAAATCGCCACACATTAACCTAGAATGTTGAGTTTTGTAAACGTCTTGGTTAATAAAAAAAGGCACCGCCTCACAAAATCATTTGTGTAGTAGAGATTAGACTATATTTTACTATTCCTATTTAGGTGTAAGTCCTGTGTTCAATTGATGCAAATTGATTATTCGTAAATGAGAATGGTCAGAATAACTCGACCATTTATCTGATCATTTGTTTGGGCTTTTCTATCAATCGAGTGTTGTTTGGATGAGAAACATCCAATTTAGTTTTTTTGTTTCAATCGAGTGTGGAGGTGGTATTTAACACACGTGTGTCAGCTCGTCCTAAAACACTTGACCGCCCAACATACAGGTCCTAAAAAAAACTTCTCTTGTCTAAGTCATTCTCATTCGTATTGAGAGAAAAAAAGAGAATGTCTTAAGAAGCTCCTAAGCTAGGTCAAAAAAGTTAGGACCAGACCTCAAGCTTAAGATTAGCCCTTATAACACTTAAAAAAATATAAGAGTGATGAAAGAAAGAGATGCTTGAGCTAGGGTGAGATCTCTGTGGTGACTAATGGCGTTGCCAGAGCAGGTAGACAAAGGCAGGGAAAGTGGATGGGCCTTTTGCGAGCGGATGACAATTCTTGCGCCAGTAGATCTTGCTGTAGCGGTGACAGGAGAGGGCAAGGGTGATGGGAAGAGTAAGGTCAGGGGCAATGGTGAGAATGAAAGGTTACGCTCAGGATAGGAGAGATGAGGATATTGATGTAATATATATGTGAGTTCTACACGTTTATAAAAGATTTTTTATTATACAATAGGACAAAAAATCTCCTCACACATTGATCATAAACTTAAGGCTAAGATTGGCCACACACACCATAGACACTCTAAAAGATGTCTAGAATTTGTGACGGTATAGGTAAAAAGCCACATGAAAACCAATTGTGTGTTGAATGTGTGCACCATAGTCCATAGGGCACCAAGCATGTGTGTCATTTTTAATGGTGAGGGGTCATTTAGGGCTCAATTGTTTTACTTGACGAGTGGTATTATATAATTTGTCGTCTTTATATAAAGACCGCACAAATTGACAGCACATACACTTTTCAGCGTATCTGATGTGAAAAGTGGACTCACTTGACCTAAGTGACTGACTAAAGTATCTAGAAAAGTTGACCATAAACCAATACACTTGTCGCACGAGATCTCGTGCACGAGAACTCATGAGAACTATGAACATAACTCCACATTCCCTCTCAAAGAATATCCAAGGACCCACCAAACTATCACTTTCATCCACGAACATCACTGTCTCGGCAAGCGAAAAGCCCGTGTCTCAACTCTCAAGTCAACTTGACTGTAGACCTTGACTCAAGCGGGCCCCGTGCCGCCACGGCACCGGGACGCCGGTTCGCCGCGGCCGGAGCTGAATGTATGACGTGGTCGCCGGCAGCAGCAGCCGCCACCGCCGTAGAGGATCCGACTCGCCGCCGGCCTTGCGTGAACGCCGGCCTCTGCCTAGCTTGCTCCGTCGACGACCGACCCCGGGATCGGCATAGCAGTCGCGTACGGCGACGTGTGGAGATGCCTCGTCGTTGGCTTTATTTGTTCTGTTTGTTGCGAGGGGAGAAGAGATGGAGTGGCCAACGGCGGCAGGGGAGCACCGAGCGCGCAAAGATTATTCTCTCGAGCGCAGAGAAGACACGTTCGGAGTCGGAGGGAAAGAGGGGGGTGCATCGACGACTGGCATATCCGCTCTGGGTATTTGGATATTCCCTCCCCCCAAACGGAATAATGCTTGAAATCTTCCGTGCCCTGCCTCGGATCTTTGGACTTTGGTGCATGTGAAGCATCGAATATGTCAAGCGTACCCAGCGGCATGCACTCTAGCTTATGAGTATTTTGCATCGGATCTACTTTGGACACTCTCAACAGTTCATAATTTATACAGTACACTATAGTATATACTGAAGGTTGCACTCCAATAGAACACAGTGCAGTATTGTCATGAGCTAGCTCATGGCTAGTATAAATAAATTCTTATTCTTCCAAAAAAAACGTGGCAGAAAAATACGTAGCTGTGCCGTACAGGCTACATCGTCTCATCTCGCGCGTTGAAGACCGGCCTGTGGCATGGCAATCCAAATAGTAAAGGTCAATGACACCTGCATCATAATTGATTGGTGGAGCATGCATGTGAGCGAGTTGCACACGGAAGGAAGTTTTCTTCTCCGTTGCCTGATTAAGAAATGAGTCTTGTCGTATTAATTAACTCAAACAATAATGCAGGCCATTATTTCCATGGCTCACATGCAAGTGCCCAAAAAATTGTAGTAAATGTTGACAGGGATGTGCGAGGGACAAGGATATCTCGCGGCGATATTTCGTGGTAACCTTGGGAATCAGAAAGTATTTGGCCGGTCTAAGAACAGGATATCCCATAGTAGCATTCAACGTCGTTGTTGCTGTACACAATGTGGAAAATGACATTATTCTAAGGGCATATTTGATACAGCTTTATAAAGCTGTTATAGACTTTTTTTTGTCAAATATTTTTTTAAACAGCTTTACCTATTAAACTTTTTTTCTTCCCCTCTCACAAAGATATGAAGTGGGATGAAGCTGAAAATAGTAGCTTATCACAGCTCTCTCCCCATTTTCTCTCTCATATCCATGAATAAAGTTGTTGGTGAAGCTGTTTTGCCAAACACTTTTTTTCAAAATAGCTTAGCTTCACCTAGAGAGTTGCTCATGAAGCTATTTTCTAAAAAAAACAGCTTTACTAATAAAACAGAGCTATACCAAACGGGCTCTAAGTTATCTCCCGGGCTTGCAAGCTAATAAAGCCAACCTGCTAAAAACTAAACTAAACTTCTTTCCTTCATTAGCTGGTTTTGCACATTGGACCAAGACCAATACGCCATCTTTTAATGAGCAAGGACATGCAAAGACAAGGATGGATCCTTTTTTTTCCTAGTTTTTGAAGCACTCCTTTGTTTCTTTCCATATTAGTGTCGGACCCAAAAAAAAATAAAAGATCGAAATTGGCATTTAGTCGATAGCATGTTTTGCTGAGCTAAAACAAGAACATTCTCACATAAATAAAAAATATTTCTCCAACCAATTATATTTGTAAATCGACATGTATCATGAACCAACAAGCTAACAAAACATCATGCATGACATTGCTCTATCGAATAGTCCAAGCATCATATATTATATCAAAACTCATGAAAAAAGAAAAAGAAAAAGTCATGTTGGGACCTACAAAGGTTCAAAGTCCAAATCAATTGAAAATATTAGTGCCTTAAATCTTATTTTCTTTGAAAAAACATTTTTTTAAAGAAATTTTTCTATGCAAGTCTGTGTTGTCGTTTGTTCAGTTCCTTTGTGCACTATCTTTCTGTTGTTAGTGTACCCCATATTTGAATTGTTCAGTTTGTGACATCATGTTCATCCCTGTGAGGTTTAGGAAAGGAAAATATTATATGCCATTACACATGTAGTAGTCCACTTAGTGTAAAGGTAGTCTTAATTCCGGTTTCTTGTGTTTAGTAGGCCCATCGAAGGGGAAAGTCATGTATCATGAAGCAGCTTGTCTTTTCCCTATGTGGTCTTTATTTGGTTGCACAAGATGTGTTACTATGAGAAATCTCTACCAATACATTCCCACTGAGCCATGAGTAGTGTGGCATCCCTTACTTTCCATTATTTATTCTACATTTAAATCTCTTAAACTCCATCTACATTCAGGTAGATTATTTATCATGTGTGGCTTCAAATGGCGAAGGATGTTGGCCTGTCACAACCCCAATTCATGTTATCTTTGCTTGTGCCAATCATCGTCACTTTTGCATTTCATGTTCTTGAAACTGCTAGTCCTATTTCCAAAGACAACAACATCAGCTACTACACAACTTATTACAATGCTAATCCCTTTGGAACTGAGGAAAATTTCACATCTCGTGTGTTTCTCCTATGAGAAAATGAATTGATCGCCATGAAACTAGTGCCATATGAAATTCATGCATTCCAAAGGAGATTATAGCGTGCCAATACAGTGGTATTTACGAATTATAACAAAATCGTACACAAAAGAGTGATAGGTGAATGTTAAAGTCTGTGTTTGCATGATTTGGCTGGATCTAGCCTGGTTTTCCATGCCTAAATAATTGATATATCATCACCTTATTATCAATTATTGCCCCAAATGACATGGCCCTTTTTAATTTGTACACCCTTGGGGTGCCCTTAGCATTTTTTTTTGCTCCCACAAAACTGATCTCATCCAAAGTGACGAAGCCGCGCGTCACGGGTAAAACCGCCACGGCGCGAGATATCGTCGTCACGAATATTCCGAGCTTCCCATCACCACCCAGCATATCCTCCCACCTCCGTTCGTCCTCCTCTGCATCCGCCCCCCCCACCCCCCCCCCCCCCCCCCCCCCCCCCTATTTATCTCTCGTCTCAACCTCCCCCACACCACACTCCCAATTCCGCCACCAATTCTCCACCACTCCGATCGAATTCTGGTTTCCCCCTCTCCTCGCAAATCACGATGAAGTTCGGCAAGAGCCTGAACAACCAGATCGTGGAGACGCTCCCAGACTGGCGCGACAAGTTCCTGTCCTACAAGGACCTCAAGAAGCGGCTCAAGCAAATCGGCACCGGCGGCGCCGGCGAGGAGCGGCGGAGCAAGCGCCAGCGCGTGGGGACGGCGGCGGCGGCGGATCCTCGCCGGAGATGACCCTGGAGGAGGCCGGGTTTGTCGCCCTCCTCGACGCCGAGCTCGACAAGTTCAACGCCTTCTTCCTCGAGAAGGAGGAGGACTACGTCATCCGGCTCAAGGTAATTATTGCTTGACCGACCGATCGATTCCTTGATCCAATTCCTCCCCCTCCGTGTCTTGGCGCGAATGTTGGTCTGATTCATGTTTGGGTCGTCGGATTGAGGGGGCGCAGGAGTTGCAGGACAGGGCGGTGAGCGCCGCCGAGCTGGGGTCGGCGGAGGAGCTGCTGCGGGTGCGCAAGGAGATCGTCGACTTCCACGGCGAGATGGTCCTGCTCGAGAACTACAGCGCGCTCAATTACACCGGTGAGTCCCCTGCCGGCTGCCGCAACATATTTCCTCGTTACCACTTGTCATGTTCGGTTATAAGAAGTGAAGATCTGTAGTAGCGTAGTGTATCCACGTCTCCTTGGTATTGTCTGACACGCCATTTTATATATGATTGGAAAATGATAATGGATAGCCTGATCAATCTATTTCTAATAATGGAATGAATAGCCAGAAAACAATATATTATTTTCTGGTTTTATGTACTTGTACACTTTTCGTGTACAGTAACTGAAGTGGAAGATACTTCTATCCTAAAAAAAAGTAATGTCTGCAAAATTGTTCCTTTTTTTGTTTGTAACGAATTGCTTGGTATTCTGGCCTATGGTCTAAAACACAATTTGGTTATATATACGCATGTAAAATATCAAAATTCATTTTAACTATTTGAAGAAATCCTAGTAAGCTTTCTAATCCGTATAAGTTAGTGGGTTTACAGCCATGTTCTTTACACATATCGTCTCGTCAGATTTCCAATTTTCTCTCTTTAAGGTGCACCCCAATGGATAATTCTGTTGGTAATATAGTACGTAGTAGTGAACTTGAACAAAGAAAAAGCTCCTCAAGAAGTACGATTGCCAATTGTGCTTGTGACTGATAGAGTTATGCTCTGTATGCTGAACCAGGATTGGTGAAGATCCTCAAGAAGTACGACAAGAGGACGGGCGCACTGATCCGCCTCCCCTTCATCCAGAACGTAATGCAGGAGCCATTCTGCGCTACCGACGTCCTGTACAAGCTCGTCAAGGAGTGCGAGGAGATGCTGGACCAGCTCCTGCCCCGAAACCAGCCGTCTGTGCCGCCAAGCGAAGACGACGGGAAAGAAGACAGCGACAGCGACGACAAGCCTGCGAAGCCAAGCGCCTCACTGGCCAACGGCGATGGTGCTGGGGACATGGAGCTGGAGGAAATCGAGGACATGGAGAGCATGTACATGAAGAGCACGGTGGCCGCGCTCAGGGCGCTTAGGGAGATCAGGAGCGGGAGCTCCACAGTGAGCGCATTCTCGCTGCCGCCACTGCGGTGAGGGCCGAACGACTCGCTTCCGGCGCTGTTGCAGATGGGGGTGATTGACATCTTGTGCTGTGCATTAAGCTTCTTGTTCTTGCACTACTGCTAATCCGTGTCTCGTGGCTCCTCGTGCTCAAACAAGATTTGCCCGCTTGGTTGCTGTGCTATGTACACCAATGATGCTTGTTTTCAACTTTTCATACATAATGTGGAAGTGTTGTAAAGAGAGATCAATTATACTTCCTTAAGTCACAAAGCTTTTAGGGCACATATACCACCACGGGGTATATAGATGTTGTTGTGGTAAAGTAGTACCTGAACAACTTATATTGAAAAACTGAAAGCATTTCACTTCTTTTTTAAGATGAAAAAACAAAAGCAATCAGGAATTCTTATCTCTATCTACTCCTAAGAAGAGCAAACAGGAATCGTCCACACCCGCTTCGGCGTGCCCCTCGACTTCCCGCCTACGCAATTCAAAAGGACCTCCTCGACTCGTATCCAGATGGAAACCGGCTCCCCCGCTACGACTCCCTCCGCGCCACCCAATCTCCTCCCTCAGCGCCGCCTGGATGCCGCCCACAGTGCCGTCCGTCCGCGCGGAAACCGGCTGCCCATCGCGATAGTAGCGGCGGCGGCACTGCACCGGAATGGCTGAAGCGGCAAGGGTCCGACGGGGATCCAGATGAGGTCGCCGCGCTCGTGGAGGATCCTTGTGGCACTGTGTTGGGTGCCTCCGCCGCCGCAGAAGTCCAGGAAAGCATGGCGACGGGCAGAAGTCCAGGAAAGGCGACGGTTGGAAGAGAAGAGGACGACGCCTGCTTCTCCCCCAACAGCGACGACCCCTGCCAGTCCGCCACCATCTCCTGCGCGAACACCGTCGATCAACAGCGTGCCGCGTCCCTATTCGTGCCTGTTAATTTCCTCTAATCTGGATCTCAGAGGATCTCCAGTTCATGCTTGTTCAATTCCCCCCTATTTGGATCTCTCTTGGTTCGTATTTGTGTTGTGTGGTTGCCGTCAAATTATATTAAGCCTTGTGGTTCTAATCTGCTTACACTTTTACATGATTTAGCTTTCAAAAAAACAATACAGAGAAATGGTGTACTGCTGTATTTTGATGGTTCTCACAAAAAAAAAACAGTTTATAATTTTTTATCCAATTACTTAAATCACAATGGTACCATAGAGCTTACTGCCTACTATTACACAAATGTGAAAGAGGACTCCGAATTTATCCTTCAGTACCAACTGCATATCATGTCAGAAGTGCAGCTCATTGATGTAAGCTTTTTTATATCATGCTTTGCTTTAATTTGAATTCATATATATATGGAACTCCTGAATTCTAGCTACTTCTATTTTCTTTATGCATAATTTGAAGGAGGTGAAGAAGGAGGAAAGCCAGGAGAGAGACATACCAGCAACCACTGAATGGAATTGGTACCCAAAGTTTCCTTCTGCTTTTGTGATCTACCGTAGAGGGAAATAAGTTGTAGACTTAATTAAACTTAACACAGGAGCTAAAATTCCATTCATGATATGTGCAGAGGGAAATAAGATCACAAAGGCAGATTACAGAATGGATATAGCAATAAAATTTTACCTCCTTTGTGATCTTATCTGCAAGACAATAAGATCACAAAGGCAGATTACAAAAGCACTTACAGAATTTGCTATATGGATTGCTCTAAACTGAAATAGTTTCATGATATGTTGATGATCAGTGGTTTAGAAAGCAAGATAGTCATACTATTGTCAGGTGCTCTGTTGCAAGATCTCTGCTGCAGGTGATGAAGAAAAATCTAGGTTTCCGGGTGAGGAATAGTGGAGGATTGACGAACCAAAGTTGCAATTTCAAAAAAATAGGTGCTCAGTCATGATACACATCTACTTCATCCCATGCTAACCACTACTACTGCTGCTTTATCTAAATACCACTCCTTTTTTTGTAATTCTACAAACTCAAAAGTATATTCACAATAGCATTCTATCTGTTGGGCTAAGTTGGAGAAAATAGCAATTTTAACTTTGCCATTAGTCTTTTGTATCATCGTCTATCTTTCCTTTCCAGGGGCTGCAAAATGGGTGACAATGAAGAGTAGTATGCATAATATCTGAGTTTTGATTTTCTATCACGAAAAAAGTGAAATCAGTTGAGTGTGATAGGAGAAAGCCAATAACAGAGTAACCTTCAAGAAAAGGGTATGCTTGTGAAATTTAGATTGGTATGTGTGAACACTTTGGATTATCCAGCTCGGTATGTTGTAGATTGGTTTGGTGCAGTGCTGATGCCACCATCTTATTGTCTTGCAGAAGTACATGCCTGACATACTGTCAGTGTTAGCTTTGACAGAGGAAAAGAGTATGTGCCTACCACAGGTTAGACAAATGAACATTCTGTACTACAAAAATTGCAAATTCGATATTCTCTGAATTAGTGAGACCTAGAGCTAATGCAATTAAGTTCACTTCATGACGTGCTGAATCAGTGAAGCATGAAAATTTACTAGCTTAGCTACTTTCAATTTTAGATGAAAGAATTCACACACAAAAAAGCTATCTCGCTGAATTGATTCCTGACACTACATTATTTTTATTTTGTTAGTAACTATGTATTTTTTGCTGCAGTAAAGATGATGTACATTATTTATTCTGCTTGTTTTCCTCTCTTGTAGAGTAATTAACCTTTATATATATTTTGAAATACTGATATTGTGCATTTATAAATGTATGACAGTGTTAGAAAATAGTCTTTTTTATTTTAAATATATAGAATATCTGAGAAATATTTATTTTCATCGTTGCATATAACACCCGTTGGAACTCACATCCACCATATCTGCTCCATTGGAAGGAGCAGTCAACTTCTTTTTATCAATGCAAATGATAATAACATAGTGAATGAGTATATTATTAATGGTATTTTTCTAAAGTTGAGTAGTTAATTTCTTCAATCAGTTAAGGTCCTTACTAGAATTATGGTGCACTACATCACCACTAGCAAGTCCACTATGCTGCATTTTTCACCTATTTTTCACCACTAGCACTGTCTACTCTGACTATGCTGAAGTTTGGTTGCATCCATGTCTTTTAGAAGTGGGAGACTAAAAATAGTAGTCGTCTCAAGGTCCAGTAAGTGCTTATACTTGACTTGTCTGTCAATTTTTATAGATCATCCTTTCTTTTCTTTAAAAGAACAACAAAATATTTGTCGTGATTTATATTAAGATGTGAGTCACGCCTTATATCATTTTGGGTGTATCTTTGTATCTTGTTTGTGTTGAAATTACAAATATCTCACCTATCAGGCTTACCCAGAATATTTCATTGGTAGAGAAACACAGGTAGAAAAATATTAGTGTCAAGTGTCAAAACACAGGTAGAGAAATTTTACAAACTTAGGTTAACTATTTAACTTTGCTTAGGCCCCCTTCTGCATTGGTGGTAGTTTCTGAATTTTAGTTGCAGCCAAAGATCAAAATGACTTTAGATATGGAAAAATGTATGCACAAATTGTGGGTAACTATGAGTCATTTCCGTACTTGAAAAACATGTGCTTATGAGATTTATACATTTGAAACTGCATATGCAAGCAATTTTTATTATTTCTTTTCCTAATTTAGATGTGCATATTTCTTTTTTGCTCCACCAACTATCAAGTAGAGTGAAAAATCATCTATCTTTTTAGTAGTATGTGGAAAGCCAGTATGGACGATTCCGCGTGAGGCTTTTAGTAGTAGAGATTTTTTATTGTCTCCTGTGGACAACCGGAAAACATTTATTGCCATTCTCGTACACTATATGTTGATCCATCATTTCTTTTTGGCTTTCAGATGTGTGGTACTGGACTCCATTGCTTTATTACACAAGATAGTGGAACTGGTGTTGTCCGTTATATACTCCTTATTTTGGTTAAGAGTCAAGATGGCCATCGTGTTTGCCTTGCTGTTAAGATACATTTATTCTTGAAACTTGCCTTGCTGTTAAGATACATTTATTCTTGTTTAGTTTCATGTATATCAGGATATAATCGATAGCCGCATCACGGGCAATAAACTATAAAAGAGGTAGTATTTTGATCAAGTTGTCTATCATGCATTTGGTTCGACACTACTATTAAAATTGATGCTTCTTAATTGGAATGTGGCTCAAAAATAGTGTGCTATTATTTGTATGTTGATTTTAACCTACTAATTTTTTTTATATTTATATTCTTATTGCGTTGGAAATTTTGAGGCCCCATAGCAACGCACGGGCATATGCTAGTATTTTAAAAATTGACAGCATTATCTCATAATTTGGTTTTGGTGATTGATAATGACAAGTTATTGTGACCACAATTTCATTGGATCGGTTTAATGGATATTTGTGTAAAAAATAAGATGATAAGTGTTGCTTGTGGAAAGATATACTCCCCTCTGTCAAAAAAATTATACTCTAGTTTTTGTTCTAGGTCAAATTATTTTTCTTTTGAAATCCAAAAATAACTATACTCTAGCTTTGTTCTAAGTCGAATAATTTTAGTTTTGACCAAGTTTAGAGAAGATTATTGACATTTATGAAACCAAGTAGACTTCATCAAACTCTATGATGAATCAAGTGATGTTTATTTACTAAGAGTATAATGCACCAGGGTTCCATTAGTTTTTGAGAGGATTTATTAACTTTTGAGGGGATATCATTTAGGTCTATCAACTCTCAAAATGTATTTTGGGTCCCTAAACATTTTAAGTGATTTACCATCCTTCGTTTGGCCATCCGACTTGGCATGTACATTTAGCCGCTAGTGTGGAAGAGGGATGTGTGAAATGCAATTAGTCCTCCTTTCAGCCCATCTCCCTCTCTCCCAGTCTCCTGTTGGCCACCACCACCACCTGCCACGCTGCCCGTGCCTCTCTCACTTGTTGGCAACCCTCTCGTGACCTCTAACACTACTCATCCATCTCTTTCTTCTACTCATGCTTGTTGGTGGCACCCTCCGTGCCTCTCTCCCGCTCACTAGCGGCAACATGGCCACTGCAAGGCCCAACATAGCTATCAAGGTGTGATATGGTCTAGATCTAGGGGCTAGGCCAATGACAAGTGAGGTGGCATACGTCAGGAGGGCCCAACTCAAGCTACAACTACGCAATGGGGGGATAGCTGGTCCGAGCAAAGAGATGTTTGGATGGATAAAGGAGATGAATAGCCTAATTAAAAAAACTTGCAAGGCATACCACTAAGCAAAATGTTAGATACAAAGGAAGCCCTAATATTATTACCACTTGCTATGTTTATCAAGACCAAACAAATCTAATATCAAGAGGATAACTACACTATGTCACTAAAATTGTAAGGAGTAGCTCAGTTTGTACCTTAGAATGACAAGATTAATATCTCTACACTATGAATCATAATGCAAAGCATTGAGTGTAGAGTGATCAATACCACACAAGCAAATACCAAGATATATCCTCATGGTTCAGTGACTTGTTTATCACCTACATACATGTTGAGGCAAGCCTAAGGATCATTGCTCCTCTATCAAGCTCAAAAACCCTAAAATGTTGGCTCTGACATGAGCGCTTGATCTTGAGCCAACTCAATCACAAGGTGCTTGTCCAAACTATAATTCCACTAGAGTGGTTCTTCGCCTCTCCGATGGGGATGAACCCAATAGTCCCTCGCAATCACCTCTGTAGCACTTCACAATCTACAATTGCATGTTTTTTGACGGTGTATATGCTACTTCAAGCTAACTAGGTGGTGGCAACCGCAAGAGTAACAAGAAAATCCTTAGTCACACAATGTTCTAGTGCCACTAGATGCTATCTATTAAAGAAAATGCAATTGATCACTCTAAACTCACTAATAATGCAATCTCTAGCAAGCAAACGTTACTGCATGTGTTTCTTGAGATTTAACGTGTATATGTATTAGCATGGGAGTCTAAGATTTCCAACTTTCCTACAAACACTCTATTTGTAGCACCACTCAAGAAACTAGCAATTAGCAACTTGGTGGGCTCAAAATGACACCGGAGAGATTAAAACTAGTCGTTAGTGTACTTGAAGCTCTAATGCTAGCTCTCCGGTCAAACAATTTCGATGAGTGTTAGAGCCGACCCGTATGAAAAAAGTTCTTCTATAATGGTACTCCAATGGGTGCACCAAAGGGCTTCAGTGCCTCTTTTCATAGCATGGGAGTCTAAGATTTCCAACTTTCCTACAAACACTCTATTTGTAGCACCACTCAAGAAACTAGCAATTAGCAACTTGGTGGGCTCAAAATGACACCACAGGAGAGATTAAAACTAGTCGTTAGTGTACTTGAAGCTCTAATGCTAGCTCTCCGGTCAAACAATTTCGATGAGTGTTAGAGCCGACCCGTATGAAAAAAGTTCTTCTATAATGGTACTCCAATGGGTGCACCAAAGGGCTTCAGTGCCTCTTTTCAAACTTCCTGCATGCGCTACCTTGTTAGAACAACTATGGTGTCGTGCTCTCACCTCTCCGGTGGCACCGAAAGTTATGGTTTGTAAGGTAATTTTCAACATGATTAATTTGAGCTCCAATGGTCACCGAAGAGCTCTAGTGAGGCTAAAAACCCTCCACCGAGTTTTTTCTCAAACCCTTTTAAATGACTAACTCCAATAGATACCTCACACAATGACCATGTAGTTTATACCGACTTCGTATTTTCGAAACACTTTCAAAGGTTTCCAATCGCTTATAATCATGCAATGCATATCTCACTAAGTGGCACTAGATAACCGTATTTATAACTGATTTTCCTCTTCTTTATAGTACGGCTATCTATCGTATCAACCTAGCTATTCAACTTCTCTATTCACTTGAGAGGTGAAAAATAAAGTCCTATGCATATACATTTGCTTTCTCTTTGATTTCCATCCATTGCACTCGTAGCATTCATCAACATCCTCAACTATCCCCGAAAAACAACCACCGCTCGCACAATGCCACAATCCCCCTCCTCTCTCCCATACGGAGATCTCACTGATGGCCAGAGGAGTGGGCAACCAATCTCTTTGTAACTTCCCAGTCTCTTTGTAACTTTTAGTTTTTTATGCTTGTTCTAGGATTTGTTTATGGCATCATCAACGAGGTGGTGGTGACGATGACACACTGAAATAATATGTTTGGGGCCTTTCCCTACCTCGTTTGGTCTATCAAATTTGTTGGTTGTCTTGAGATCTTACTGGCAGTCGGTGTAAGTCAGTTGGCTCTCTTTACGACAATTTTGACCTCTGCTTTTGGTATGTTCTATTGCAAGGTCTGGCACTTTCAATACTCTAATCTGACGGTGAAGGACTCCTCCGTCTGGCAAGGGTGTTTACGCGTGATGGAGCATGCTGATGTGGATTTTGGGGTATTCAAAGCCTTGCATGGCAAGGGTGTTTACACGTGATAGAGCATGCTGATGTGTCATCGCTAGGCACGTAGGAAAAGCTTGTCAACGCTAACACTTCCACCTAGGGATATATATATATTTATCATATTTGCATCCAAATACATATATATGATGTTGATATCCATTAATATCTTATCTACACACAAGCCCCTCACCTTACTACTATCCCACGACATGTGGAAGACGGTGAGGATGACAGCATAAAAGGGTCATTTTGCAAAGGATAACGCCGGTTGTGCAGCATTTTAGATCTAAGGGCAAATAAAGATTACAGATTTCCGGTGAAAGTTCGAGTGTTGTTCCTAGATGACAACCTCTAAAAATCAATTGACCCTGGTGCAATTTACTCTTAAAAAATGACATGACATACAGTTCACAGCCTCAGGGCGGACAACAATGTTTTACATCTACAAATCTAGCGAGGTGTAGCTATCCTAAGAAACATGTATATTGTACATTGTACACGCTACGACCTTCATAGGGTCATGGTTCTGATGGTCATCTCCTTTAGTGTAGTAATGGATCTGTGGAACAACTTCAGACTACGTCCAACTTTGTCCTGCAGGGCCAATAAAAAGAAGGTTTTTATACTCCAGACCGAATTAATCAACGTAATCTATGTGAAAGCATCTTTGCTCTTTCAAATTTATGTTTAGCTATTGAACAACCAAATCCATATACTTCAATTTCTTGTTAATAGTGTAGCAGCATACCCCAGCATTAAACATCTAATTTCTAGGTGCCAACAGAAGGAAAGCAGAGTGAACACCATGGTAAGCCACCTAAAGTCTAGTATATAGTACATATACGAGTTTTACCTCTTTCAAATGCTCTAGTCTCTCCAGCACAGGAAGGATTTCATCAGAAAATGAAGAAAGGCCTTTTGCAGAAGCACTGCAAATGCAGAGAAAATTGTTGGCTTTCTAACGTAAGAACAGAATAGTGAGCTATAGAACCTTTAGTTAAACTGATAAGAATTCTTACTCGTCCTGAAAATGAATAAGGAGAATGGTAATGGCACATTCCGTTATTTGGAGAAGAAGGGTTATAAGCTGGTCTCGGTTGCCAGCCATGCAACACAAATCTATCATTGCAATGTACCTCCTGCAAATAAATAAAAAAACTGTTACAGCACATATTGTTGAAGGATTTGCTAGACAAAATCAGCCAGCTTCAGAACAAAAAATATTGTGAAGATTCTGAGACAAAAATTAGAGCTTACCTCTTACGAATGTTATCATTGGGAGAGATGCAATCTTGCTTCATGCATACTTTTACTATCTCATCAACCTCCTTTCTGGACAACTCATTCAAGTCACGGATCTAGATAACAAATTCAGACAAGTTAGCTTTAGTTATTGCAGGAAAATTATGAACCACTACAGAATTCCAGATAATAGTGAACATTTCACTTAATTCCATATCTGTATTTCGAGTTCATGTTGCCAAGTTATACTTATCTTCTCCATACTTTAACCCGTTAAAACAAAATTCGCATCAAATTAATTTGTGACCATGCAGGTCAGAAACACCAATACCTTGTTTAAAAGCATATATTTTTCTTCACCTACTCTTTCTAGGGCAAGTGCTACTGAATTCAGAAAATCAGAAACCATTTGTAGTGTTGGGTGCTGCTGATCACTATTATGGTCATACGAAACCTGCAAATCCAAGGTGTTGCAAATACAGTCAGTGTCAAAAGTTTTGGACATAAGAACTAATCCCTCTGCCCCTTATTTGTGCTGCCTGATTTTCTTTTTAAGAAAAACTCAACTTCCAACAACCACATTTTTCTTAGAAGAGGAAGGTTTCACGTATTACTCACTTGAAATCGCATGTTCTTCTTTGTAGCCAGAACATAAAGATAAGAGACAAGGCTGAAGCAAAGACCAAATGCTATCAATTCTGACTTGTGATTCTGGTAGGAGCATGTAGAAGTATTAGAAAAGTTATATGGGTGCATAAAGCCATCATTACAATATAACTATTATAAAGAGGACTAAGCTCACCTCAATCATGTTTGGTGATTGCATAAGATTTAGAGACCCAAAGTCGAGGCTAAAAAGAGAATGCATCAAGGAAAATAGATCCTTAATATAGCTGCATTCCTCATTTTCCTCATACGCCCAAACCTACAAAGTTGTTAGTACCTCTGAACCTCTACAACATTGCAAATGGCCAAAATCAAATATAAAGTGAATAGCAAACCTTGCTGAGAATAGAAACCGCCATGCTAAGCTGCTCCAATGGGAGCAAATTAGTTCCAGTCATGTTCTCCCTTAAAATGCTATTAAAAACAGACTGATGCTGCTTCGCAAAGTCCACTATCTCTCGTACTATCTTGTTCTTCACCTGAATCAAGAGTTAAACTTTATAAGGGACATTAATATGGAAAATTTACAGAAGAACTAAAAGACAGATGCATTGTGTACAATTCATCACCAAGTAAGGTAACAAAGGTGATGTGATTCCTAAGGCAAGATTCTCAAAATTTCAAACTACACAGCAGTGAAGTTCTGTAGCATCCAGCTATCAAAACTCCATGTATATACCAAGATACAGTTTCCTCTTAGTTGACAGTACATTGTAAAGTTAAATTACATGTACCAGTGACCCAGTAACCAACCAACCACAGATACCCATTTTATTTTATTCATTGATATTTTTCAAATTTATCACAATAAAACTGTATGATGATTGTATTCTAACACTAACCCTTCAGTTAGGAGATAACCAATAATGTTTAGCAGACACCCTACATACATATGTCAGGCAAAAAATCTGGATATTCAAAATAAGCTAACCTCAAGAAAATCAGCCGAGTCCACAAGCGATGTAAAAGAGGTGACTATTCGCAGTACATGTGTAATAAGTGACCTCTTCTTGTCAATTTCACCAGTCCGTTCTTTTATGACTTTGGAGATTGCCCTCGGATTTCCCTACAATATACAAAACTGTAAGTGTGAATTCATAAACCATATATAGTTACATTTGGGAGCAAGTGGCACCTTTTTCTGCCCACCGAGGTTACATGATGAAAGATTTTGTAAAGCACCCATGGACAACAGAATCTGAGAGCCATGTTTGCCATAATGATGACTTATTCTCAGCAGTAATGAAAACTGAGCATCGACAGTGCAAAACCGCTGTGAAGACTCTGATGACAATGACGAATCCTGGAAATACCCAGAAAACTGATGACATAACATATCTGGGTAAAACTCCAGACACGAAGACGAGCATGATGAATAGATTATCACAACAAAACCTGTATGAGGCATTTTCTAGACAAACCATTTTCATTTTCAGAGCGATTCAAAGCTCATTTTTAGCATATATAATGTCTACTATAAGAGGAAAATACATGGTTCAGGCTTCATAAAACAAGACAGATGTTTGTGCACCATTCAGAAAAAAAAAACAGAGAATAACTAGAGTTCCAGAAATTATGAATATTCCCGAATACAGTTACAAAACAAATATCAATCCATTTCGAGCAAGTTCAGATATCCAAACACCTTGTATACCAGCAAAATGTTAAAGTAACTTTAGCCCCATATATCCAACTAAACTTAAACATTACAATTCATTGTTCAACATATAAAGAAATAAAAGACACATTAATTTTAAAAGATTGTGCCAAGCAGTTAGTGCAAAATAAAGTATGCACAATGCTGTACATATGCAAATAGCTCAGATAATACGGCAATGGAAAAGGATGATACCATATTTGCATCTATACTGTTTGCTGTAAAAAACTGAAAACACAAAAAGGAATGGCATGCTAGCAAAAATAGGATATTAAATCAATACATAAAAAAAATTATTCTACATAAATTGAGAAAATTGTCCATTATAAATCCCTTCTTGAAGTTGAGCAAGAAAATCAAAACCAGCAAGCTTGTCAATTAGGTAGATGCATTGAAAATCCTTTAGTTTTCCAGGAACGTCCTACCGCCTCTTCCCATCTAAAGGATTGGCAGTTCCCCCTGCGACACCTTGGCATGCACTACCCAACTCTTATCAGGTCACCAATGTAAGTTACAATTCTCCTATTTCCACATTACCCACCCGAGCATGCATAAAAAGAAAGAGTCCACAGAGTCATTCGTTTTCAAGAAAATCAGTAATATGAAAGTGGCATGAATGCATGATAGCTAAAGCCTCCAACTAGGACAGCAGATTTCAAAATGTCAAAATGGAAAAAAAAAAAACAAGATGTAGTGGAAATACAGACCTTTGACAAATAATTTGTAACATCACTCAGACACGATCTAAGAATCCCTCGACTTTGAAGTTGATTTAAGAAATACTTTTCATGGTCAATACTAATTAAAGCATCAAGAACATAAAAGGAAATTGCTTTCCCAGCTTCACTACCATGGACAGCATCCTTAGTAACCTGTAACAAGTATACAAAGAATGAATGGAGTATCAGATTACCAACCATTTGACTGGTTCATTTAATCATTTTCAAACTTCAACAAGACGTGATGTGATAGTCGATCAAAAGCACTAAGAGTATGGGTGACCGAAGAGCTAGCCCATCTATCTTTCACATCAAGAGATAAGAATTAGGAAACCAATTGGATTAGTTAGTTGTTTTTTAGGACACTTATTAAGTTATTAGCTGCCCGCTCTATACATACAGAGGCATGGCGCCAGAGCGGTCATTGGGAATCGAGCAATCAATGAAGAATTAGCCCCAAGTATTCCAAATAGTCTAGTCTTCCTCCAAGCCAACTCTACCCAGCTATCTTCCTGGCAGTGTTTATTCCTAATGATCTTATACTTTGCCTTGGGATCTCAGAAATTATAATTGTGAATGTTTGATGATTGAGAACCAGCTAGCTGCTAGGATGCAGAGTCAAGTCAATTACAAATTAAAAATGGAATTCGGTAAAAATAAACACATTGGTACTACTGCAGCAAAATATATCCAGATACAAATCTCGCATGCAGATATACAACAGATGTCCCTTTGAGTTCCCTTAGCACCATATCCAAACAAATTATCAATTGCCTATTATAGTTCTATTTTAACAATATTGTTAGAGCATATTTGGTAGGTAGGATAATGTAACCATATGTGTTGGGGGAGGTGTCTTGTCTCCCAAGTCTCTGTACTCTATATATACCGCTGGAGAGACTCAATGCATTATACCAAATCCTTCCTGCTTTCAGATATGATACACAGCTCTAATGTGTATTTAAGTTTATTTTACTATCACAGCATGGCAAGTATATTTAGAATAATCATAAACTGGACTAACGCGTGTCAACAAAGTAGGCAGTAACTCATTCCTGGACGAAGGATAAATGTACTGGAATCGGTGATGTAAAACAAGCTGATAGGGACCAGAGCTATCCTTAGTACAATGTTCCGAATATATTGCACTACAAAATAAAAAATGTGATGTAACACAGTCACACATCCTTACTTTCTATACTCATCAAGAGATGTAAAACCTTTTAATTATATATGAATACCTTTTGTTGTTTATCTCATATTGTTTACTTTATTAGGGTAAATTGCTGCCAAAATTTGGAATATTTCTTATGTTAAGTTGCATACTGTAACCAGTTTTAGGTTGGCGTGTTTCATGTGATGACAGGCTGAGTTACTGATATCACCAATCCATGCCATCAGGCAGACATGCTAACGATTTACAGTAAGTTATGTTTCCCTTGCACGAACATATTAAAAATATGCAAGTGTCACATGAACAGAATGGCATACCAAATCAACGATAGCTTGAGCTTCCTTCCTTATGATGGAAAAGTTGGCATGTGCTAATTCATTGTGCTCCTTGAGAACCTTTAGAAGGACAAAGAACTATCAGGCAACACTGTAACAGTCACTATATAAAAGGAAGGTTATGCAACAGAGATGGACCTTTTGAAGAGTGATGTCCTCATCATCACCCTCTTGCTCCTCCAGTAGCAAGAACCGAAGAACAGATGGAGGAACATCAGAGTCAAGAATGCTACTACAATACTGAAAATAACTCAGTAATAATGCATATTGCCTGCAGAGGGCGACTGAAGGTCAGTATTCACAGAAGGTGCAGAAGAGCATTGAAACAAGGAGTCGGTTAGTGGCGCTAACTACATCTACATTACCGTCTTCTCAAGGTTTCAGATGATTCATTTCTTAGCGTTGCCATCACAAGCTTGAATAGCAATGAGTTACAAGCTGCATTTGGTAGCTGCTTTGACGAAATAATGTCAAGGCAAGTAACTGCATCAGAATCTGTACCAGCTGGGCATATGAATCTTTCATCCCGCAGTTTAGCCATACAGGTCAACGATACCTTAAAATGACCACCCAAATAAGTTCAGAACAGGTACAGAAAGTGTCGTACAAGACTAGGAGAATGGAATTTGTCAAATAAGAACAAGCTTCTTACATTCGTTAAAACATATGCCATTTTCACTGAACAATCTGGAGATGTCGTGGCATTCAATGAAGCATCAAGCAGCCTGCATAAATCAATATTGGTACAGTTATCAAAATAATAGTTTTTCATTTTGCATGAAGGGAGGCACCACTCACTCAAACAATAGCTGAGAACGGTCCTCAAACAATGACATCCTTCTTGATACAGCAACCTGGTTTTCATAAACAAAAATCAGTGCATCACATAAAACTTCCCAACCTACACAAAGGATAAGCAGATGAGGATAAACCCAACTCACTTCAACAATCTGTGACCAGCCAGTTAACATGTGAAGTTGGGCAGCTTGCTCTTCAAGATTTTTGTTATATCGCCAAGCCCATTTCAGCAAATGATGAACTGATTCTTTTAGTCCAGCTTTGTCAGACTCGCTTAATTGTGGGTTCAATTCTTGTGACATCTAAATAACAAAAGAACAAATTCATTAAACACAAGATCAATTTTGAAAGAAAAAATCAAACATAAAAAGGGCGCATAGAATGAACACACAACCTGGAGAAGTTTTTCATGGAAAGCATCAAGATCAATCAGTCGATCGCCTCTCTCTGAATAATAATATACACCACCGTTTTCAAAAGTTGCATAGTTCCTTAGGATCTCTTCAATCTGTGCATCAAAATATAGTGAGAACTAAAAAAACTAAGGAACTGAAAGTTTAAAGGCCATACCTTCGATTCAATTCCCAGGTTGGAAAGCAGCTGTGGATACTTCATTGAAGTGTCTGGACATCTGAACTGTAGAACCTCAAGCAAGTCCAAAACCTAAGTGCAACGTTTCAAGTGATATAAGGTTCTGGGTAATGGATATGTAGATCAAATATCATACTTGACCAGCAAATGAATGAGGTTTTAAACTCTCATTATCTAACTAGTTTTTTTAAAACCATATGGTGTATGGTGTGCATGTCACTGCAGATTTCAATGGCCACATGAAAGCAAGCTTAATAAGGACCATGAAAGTATACAGACATAGCTTTGCGCCTTTGCACAAACAAAACTTAAAAAGGTTAAAAAGTCACGAAAAATGTATATATAAGACACGATTTATTCATCACCAAGAAAAAACAGCAGACTCTATAGTCCCAAGCAATTTGGTGCAGGCTAGAGATGAAAACTAACAAGGGACACCATGACAAGAAACAAAAGTTTAAAAGAAAAAACATAAAAAGAAGAGTGATAAGCTAGGTTATGTCTTGGGCACATGGATTGCTGGTTTCCACATTCCACACCTCCTATCCAAGGATTCATCACCTTGAAAAAAAAATGAGAGTGGGGGGATAACAACTAATGTTACCTTATTCCTCTTTGCTGGTACATCGCTAATGCTAGTCAAAGCACGTGAATGGAACAAACTTGTGCTCTGGAAGTTCTCAACACACTGACCAAAAGTATGATAAAGAATAGCCACGCAGGCTTCCCTGTATACAGATGATGATATATCGGATATATGTAATGCCAGTGCTAACATCTTTAGCAACCATGCCCTCTGAAAATAAACAAATCAAGGTTTTAACAGAATAAAAAAAAACTACCAACATAGTTAAATATGGCAAGAGACCATCAAAAGCAATGGCAGCCTAAAACAGTCATGCACCTAAATTTTTCTGTCCAATTGCAATTTATAAATAGCAGAATTTCAATGTTTCGAATATGCAATCCTGTATGACTAGAGCACTGTTACTACTGTGCTGATCCAATTGTAACCCCAATAGTAACTACTGTGCCATTTATCAAGAATAATTCAATATAAGGTTCGTTTTACAATACATTGGCGTCATAGAACATTAGCAAAGGTTACATGCACACTTGCACTTCTATTAGTTTTTGAGTGTCCTAAGTAATTAAGATGTTGACGAAAGAAGAAAGCTCGATGTATACCTCATGGAGCATGCTGATACGAAGAGATTGGTTACTGTTCCTTTTCGGAAGCGGCGTCACTCCAATAGTTCCAACATGCTGACATTAGTGGGCAAAGAAAATATGAGTTCTAACTAAATGTTGCTATAATGATGTAAAAGAACAGACAAGAAATTAAACCTTAGAAAAGAACTGGTACTTCTTTGTACTCAGGAGATCCATAACAGGTCCACAAGTTAAAGGATCAAGACATAACTCGTAGAGAAGCTGAAATAAGATGGAGAAAATCCAATTATAACATAAAAATAAAAATAAGATGGAAAAAAGTCAGATCTGACTACTAAGCCAAAAAAATCAAACCTGAAAACTGAATTCGTGCAGTAAGGCATTTATATCTGGCTTTGTCGCTTTTTCAAGATTGTCAAGGATTATCTTCAAACAACTGAGATATAACGAGGTGAGTTGAATTGAATTAATAAAATATATCATTACCCATAAAGACAGAGTCTGGAGGTAACCTGTAGTGGGATTTTGGTTTTAGAACCGTTTGCTCAATGGATCCATTGACATCAAATCCCAAAAGCAAATGTGTAATGTTTGGAGCTGGACGACAAATATTGTCAACAAGCAACTGCATAATATAATTGATTAGCATAATTAAAACACAGCCCATAATGGATCTCCAAGGTCAAAGGAAATACAAATCACAACCTGCAGTATTAGAACTCCAACATCATCTTTCGTGTCTTCTATGACCTGAAAATCATCAAACCGGAACTCCAAGCAAGCAGCATAATCTTCTATTACCATTTTTCCAAGATCAGCTTTCAAAAGCAACTGTACCAAACCAACTATTCTATAACTGCCGTAAAATAAACATGCCGTAAGAACACAAATAAGCAAACTAGCATACTACAATTTGTTACAGAATTTTCATATATGGAATTAAAAGTAGTCATTTAATAGCAAAGTGGCAGCACAAAGGAAAAACAAAGTACTTTAAATATACCTCAGGATGCCCATAATTTTGATAGAACACTGTTGAATTTGGGGAAGATAATCATATCGTACAAACTCTAGCAATGCTAAAATTTGTCTATGACTTTGAGCTAATATAACATCCAATGGCTGCATAATCCCAAATGAAAGCAGAAAAACAGTTAGATGAAGTAACAACCAGGCAAAACCTCACAGTTGAGACAGACGAAGTGCAAAACCTGGTAGAGTGGCCGAAAAACATCAGCAAGAGCCAGATCTCTCTCCATGACAAGAATAAATATTTCAAGAGATAGATGGACAGCTTTCTCCAAAACGATACCGTATGTTTGGGTAGTTCGCTCATTGATAAGAGAGTCAACACCCACTAATATGATGTTCATAATATTCCGGAAAGCAACTTTCCCACTCATGAAATCCTAAGTCAAAATTCCACAACCACAAATTATAAATAATGTACAAAAAGAGGTGCAATAGAAGTCTATGCAAAAGTTTAGTATCTTTAAACACACATACATACATGAGATAAAACGTATGCCACAGAGCAAAAGGCAATCAAGCAAAGCACTTATCCACCTAAGCAAAGCATATTAATTCAGGTGATCTGAAGGGCATAAACATAGATTTCTCTGCTAAAGACAAAGAAAAGCTAACATCACCATATATATTGTGATTTGTGGACATGAAATATCAGATCAGTAGTACATTCTTAAAAAACAAATACTTTTTTAACTCTACCACTGCTATAAAGAAAGTATATGTGTAAAGAAATCTCATAGCTCACTAGTTGACTGAGACCCTAGTGTTCTCTGGCCTACAGCTCTGAATACAGCAGACAATATGTATTCGTCTATGCTTGTTAGCAATATTCAGATAAACAGCCTTCCAAGTTCATACATAATCCTAACCATAGCACATCTGTGTGATCCTGAAAGCATGCTAAATGCCTGTCAACACTAGCTAAGAAAAATATTATAGGCACATCAAGGAGGGAATCTTCAGTAAGGAGTGTGCAACATTTGCAATGAAAAGTGTTCCAACAACAACATGATTTTCAATGATTCAATCAACTTCCAAGTAGTATAAATAATCCCAGTGTTGGAATATGTGTGTGTACAGGCCCATGAGGCCCATGTATGCCTTTACTATATTGCTACCCTTCTAGGGTTGGCCCAGTTATGGAATAACAGATTCTAGCATGGTATCAAGCTAGGGTTTCTTCTCTCTCCCCACCCCTCCCTTCCCCAGCCGCCGCCAGCCCACTGCCATCGCCGGCAGCCGCGGCCACCATGGCCGGCCGCACTCCGCTTCGTCCTCTGCTCTCTTCGGACGCGCTGGGCCCGGGCAGCCCCGACGCGGGCACGCAGGGCGCGGCCGTCCACCCTGCCGCAAGCCCCCGCCGCCACGGGAGCGCCGCCTGCGCGTACGGCCCCGCCGCCACGGGCGCGTCGCCTGTGCGCACGGCCCCAGCCGCCGCAAGCCGCCCTGCTGCCCCCGCCGCCACTGGCCTCGTCGCCGCCGCCGCCGGGGCGGGCGCCTTGGGCAGGCCGAGCGCGGGCCACCCTGCTGCCTCCACGGACGCGCTGGGCGCAGACCGCCCCGCCGAGGGCGCGCAGGTCGCGACCGTCCACCCTGCTGCAGCAGCCGCCGGCTTGGGGATGACGCCGCTGGCAGCAGGGGCAACCACATCCGCCACCAGTACAGCCACCGTGAGCCTTGGGCTCCCCCTGGCGGGCCACAGTCCCCGCGACGCAGACCCCGCGGGCGCGGACGGTGTGCCCCCTCCCAGCGCGGGCGGCGCAGATGCTGCTGCCGCCGCCGCAGCCCTTACAGCCGCGAGCCTCGGACCGCCGTGGGCTGGCGCGAGCGCAGGCGCCGCTGGCTCGAGCGCCGCTGCTGCAGCCGCCACTGCCGCTTTCTTCTGGCCCACGTTTGGCGCAGGCCATCCCCTGCCCAGCGCCGACACGGCTGGCAACTCTTTCCCAGCCCCACCTCCTCTACCGCACACTGCGGCACCACCCAACTCCACCCTCGCCGCGGCTCTCATCGCCGCCCGAGTCGCTGCTGCGCACGGCCAGGCTCGCCTGCACGCGGCGGCCCAAGCCTGGGAGCGCGAGCGTGCGTCGGCCGACGTCCTTGCTCGTCAGATCGCCGAGGCGGAGCAGCTGCTCGTCATCCACCCTGTGTACCACGACACCAGTACCCTTGACGACCCTGTCATGGAGGGGCTCACTCAGGGCCTCCAACCTGGGTCCCTTCCCACTCCGGGGTCCTCGTTTTCGTCGCCTGCCCTGGCTGCCACTCCTCCGCCCTGTCCTTCCGCTCCGCCAGCATCGTCCCTTCTGGGTACTCCTCCCGGGCCGAGCGGGGGTGGGGGGGCCGTGGCGGACACCGTCGACGCGGGAGGGGGCGTGGTGCGGGCACGCCACCACCACCACGGGGAGCACCCTGGCTCTCCATGTGGCCCTTCCAAGCTACCAGTGGCGAGTCTCGTCCATCGGCGGCCATGCTCGCCGGCGCCATCCCGTTCGCCCCGCTCTCGTCACCGTGGGCTCCACCTCCCGGGATCATGCTCGGGCCCATCGGTTGGGACCCGACGGCTTTGGGGGGTGCACCCTGGCCCTCCATGTGGCCCTTCCAGGCTACCGGTGGCAAGTCTCGTCCATCGGCGACCATGCTCGCCAGCGCCGTCCCGTTCATCCCGCTCTCGTCACCGTGGGCTCCACCTCCCGGGATCATGCCCAGGCCCGTCGGTTGGGACCCGACGGCCTTGGCTTGCTCTCTTGGCACCATGACCATCACTCCTCAAGCCGGCCAAGACTGGATCGCTGACTCGGGTGCCACTTTCCACACCACTCCCGACACTCGTCTCCTCTCCTCTGTTCATCCTCCTTCTCCTTCTCATCTGTCGTCCATCATGGTCGCAAATGGTTCGTGTCTTCCTGTCACTTCCGTGGGTGCCGCTCACACTCATGGCCCTTTTCGTCTTCCTGATGTCCTAGTTGCCCCCTCTATGGTTCACAACCTCCTTTCCATTCGTCGGTTTACAGCTGACAATTCTTGTTCTGTTGAGTTTGATTCCTCTGGTCTTACTGTGAAGGATTTGGCTTCACGTCGTCCTCTTCTCCGATGCGACAGCACGGGGCCCCTTTACACCCTTCGGTTTCCTGCGTCCACTTCTTCCGCTTCGTCAGCTGCTTTCACCGCCTCTACTTCCTCCACTACTTGGCACCGGCGTCTCGGGCATCCTGGTCGTGCCACTGACACAGCTTAGTCGGAGCTCCACCGTACCTTGTACCCGGTCTCATGATGAGCACTTGTGTCATGCGTGCCAGCTGGGTCGTCATGTTCGTCTTCCTTTCCCTACCTCCACTTCACATGCGACTCAGATGTTTGATCTTATACATTGCGACCTATTGACGTCTCCTGTCATGAGCATTTCTGGCTATAAGTACTATCTTGTTGTGGTTGATGATTTCTCGCATTACTCGTGGACTTTTCCCTTGCGTGTCAAGTCTAATGCTTTCTCCACGCTCCTCCATTTTTTCGCTTGGGTGTCCACTCAGTTGGCCTCACCATCAAGGTCGTCCAGTGTGACAATGGGCGTGAGTTTGATAACCACACCTCTCGTGCCTTCTTCCTCTCTCACGGTATGCAGATCCGTATGTCGTGTCCCTATACCTCCTCCCAGAACGGCAAGGCTGAGCGCATGATTCGTACCACGAACGACACCATGCGCACTCTTATTTTCCAGGCTTCACTTCCTGCTCGGTTCTGGGCTGAGAGTCTCCACACCTCCACCTATCTTCTTAAACGCCTACCTTCCGTTGCCTGTCCAGCTCCCACTCCACACCACGCTCTCTCCGGTACCCCCCCTCGTTACGACCACCTTCGTGTCTTCGGGTGTGCGTGTTACCCTAACACCGCTGTCACCGCTCCCCACAAGCTGGCACCCCGGTCGACTCAGTGTGTCTTCCTCGGGTACTCCCGGATCGGGGTACCGTTGCTTCGATCTCACCTCTCGTCGGGTCATCATTTCTCGCCACGTGGTGTTTGACGAGTCCGTTTTTCCTTTCTCCACCACCTCACCACCCACCACCACCTCCCACCCAGACCTCTTCTCCTTGTTTCCCGCTGACACAGTGGACCAGCCACCTTTACCGTTGTTTCCTGCAGGTACTGCTCCTCCGTGCCCCTCGCCGGGCCCGGACACCGACTCGCCGTCCTTCGGCCCCTCGTTGGGTTCGGACACCGGCCCGACGCCCTCCGGTGCTTGCCCTGCGCCCGATGCGAGACCATCGGATGCGGGGCCGTCGGTTTCGGGACCCGCTGCTTCGGCAGTTCCGCCACCGCCTGCGCGGTTCGGGCGTGTCTACCAGCGTCGACCGCGGCCGCCTCCGGTGCACCTGGAGCCGACCGCCCCACCATCATCACCGCATCGGTCTCCACCGGCGACGCCTAAACCACCACCTCTGCCGCCTTCGACTGCACCCGACGCCGTGTACCACCCGCCTCTCCTGCACCGTCACCCGCGTCATGTTCACCCCATGGTGACGCGGTGCGCGGCTGGTTCCTTACCGCCCCGGGCTCTTGCGGCGATGCCCGGTCAGCAGCGGGTCTCTCCGATACCCTCCTTCCGTGAGGCCTTGTCGGATCCTCACTGGCGCCACGCGATGGAAGAGGAGTACGCGGCCCTCCTCGCCAACCAGACATGGGATCTGGTGCCTCGTCCACCGGGCTCCAATGTCGTCACGGGCAAGTGGATATGGACACACAAGCGGCGGGCTGATGGTACCCTCGAGCGGTACAAAGCTCGGTGGGTTCTCCGGGGTTTCACTCAGCGCCCTGGAGTTGACTACGACGAGACCTTCAGTCCAGTGGTGAAACCAGCTACTGTCCGCACGGTTCTGTCACTAGCTCTCTCGCTCCTGGCCCGTGCATCAGCTGGATGTCAAGAATGCTTTTCTACATGGTACTCTGACTGAGACGGTCTACTGCAGCCAGCCAGCGGGCTTCGTTGACTCTTCTCGCCCTGATATGGTCTGCTGGCTCAACAAGTCCCTCTACGGCCTCAAGCAAGCACCTCGGGCGTGGTATTCTCGGTTTGCGGCCTTCTTGCTGACACTTGGTTTTGGAAGCCAAGTCAGACACGTCTCTGTTTATCTATCGCCATGGAGATGAGACTGCCTATCTGCTGCTATATGTTGATGACATTGTGCTGACAGCCTCGAGTCCGTCTCTCCTCCGGCGCATCATCACCTCTCTTCAGCAGGAGTTTGTTATGAAGGATCTGGGTGTGCTGCATCACTTTCTCGGGGTCACAGTTGAGCCTCGTCCCACCGGACTCCTCCTTCACCAGTGACAGTACACTCGTGACATCCTAGAGCGAGATGACTGACTGCAAGCCTTGCTCCACTCCAGTTGACACTCAGGCCAAGCAGAGGCCGAGGGCACCCCAGTGACTGACTCCACCGTTTACCGGAGTCTTGCCGGTGCTCTTCAGTACCTCACCTTCACCAGGCCAGACATTACCTATGTCGTTCAGCAGATATGCCTCCACATGCATGATCCTCGCGAGCCGCGCCTCACTGCTCTCAAGCGGCTCCTCCGCTACCTCCGCGGCACTGTCGACTACGGCCTGTTACTCCACCGGTCCTCCTCCACCGAGCTCGTGGTCTACACCGACGCCGACTGGGCCGGGTGTCCGGACACTCAGCGCTCCACTTCTGGCTACGCCGTCTTTCTAGGCGGTAACCTGGTGTCTTGGTCGTCCAAGCGCCAGTCGGTGGTCTCCCGTTCCAGTGTCGAGGCGGAGTACCGCGCTGTGGCTAACGACGTGGCCGAGGCCTCTTGGCTCCGACAGCTTCTTGCTGAGCTCCACAGTCCCCTCTCCCGGAGCACGCTTGTCTACTGCGACAACGTCAGTGCAGTCTACCTCTCCACCAACCCTATGCAGCACCAGCGGACCAAGCATGTGGAGATCGACCTCCACTTTGTTTGTGATCGAGCCGCCATCGGCGATGTTCGAGTCCTCCACGTCCCGACCACCTCGCAGTTTGCCGACATGATTTTCAATGATTCAATCAACTTCCAAGTAGTATAAATAATTCCAAGTAGTATAAACAATCCACTTTCAATGATTCTAGGGTTGGCCCAGTTATGGAATAACAGATTCTAGCACCCAGACTGAGCATCAGTAATATGTTATCAATTAGGGCATCAGTAATATGTTATCAATTAGGGCATCACAAAATCAGTACATGGACATACTTTGAGTAGTTCTAGAAGAGGGAGTTGTCTCTCAATAGAAGAAGGAGCTAATGTGTTCACAGAAGCATAAATGTCATCCTCCTTTATGTCATACATGCTCAAAACCCTGTATAAACAATAGTCAATTAGTTACCATGTGGACTGCTGCATTTTACGGCAAAAAATGACTCAGGGATTGAAAGATCAAAGAAGCTATCCTGTTATAAGGGCGTATTTGCATCATCAGGGTTCACATTGCATGGTTCCCCATCCAAAAAAAAGATAAGCAATTAGATTTTCAAACAAAAAATTATTCCACTCACATGCGGAAATGCTCCAAGCAGGCAAGTGCAAGCTCCCATTTTTCCAGGGGGTCAGCATAAGCTCTTTGAGGAAAAGGACCAAAGACATCCTCATAAACAAACTTAAAGATACCCATGAACCTGTTAGAAAAGTATCTTACTCTCAAAGATGTTGAAGGTGAGGATATGAAACAAAAAAAATCAGTTAAAAGTATGCACCTCCGGCCTTTGTCACTTATGTTTCTTTCTTCTACAATAAGTGCATTGATCAATCTGAGGAAAGATATGGTTGAGGGGTAACTCTCCCTCCTCGCTTCTACTTCATTCAACTCAAACCTCATATCATAGACCTACCACCAACATAGAACGATTAGATATTGTAGTTTTCTCAAATAGATTAGAGATTATAGTAGTATTTTTCATATGAACATTAAGGGTTTGGCCAGAACAGATTGAATTCAAGTATTCCATGTATATTTATTAACTCATAGGGCGAACAAAAATAAATGAGCAAAAAACAAATTGGGTTGCAACATGAACAATCTTTAGTTTTTGTTTTCCAATGCATTAGATATTCAGATGACAGGCACGTTCCTCAACCCCGTCGACTGGGAAACTTTGTGACTATGCTCCAGGGTATCAACAAACTTTAACTGCTGCTTCCATTGTATCATTCAAGCAATGGGTACCAATCCTTTCCTTAGAAGAAGCTGACCAGTTAAGAACCAGAACTTGCAAGCCCTTAGGATGTCTGAGGACAAACGCTCTTCTTTCCTCCTTTGTTTAGATCTCTTTTCTTAATTTTCTGGCTGCCAAGTGGCTCTCTCAGCCTCTTGGGTGGTTTTTGTTCTGCTTGTTTCCTTGTTCAATTCTTATCCTTTTTTTATTTATAAAATCTCACAAAGGGGGTTTCCCCTCCTGTATTTTATGCTAAAAAAAGAAATAGTTGAGTCCCAACTATAAAATATAAACCACAATCAAACATAGTAGCGTCCAGATGAGAGCACTAAGGGTAACGGAAATGATAGACTAGATACTAAGATGCAAGGTTGAGAGCTATATGAAATACTAAATGTGTTATGAATATTATTCACAGATTCATTGTTTGTCACAACAGAAAAAAACTTTGCATACTAGGTTAATTTTCCGATATCATTGTACTTAATAAAAAATATGTGCAAAAAGAAGAAAATGGATTTTTTTTTATACTCTGATCACAAAATAGTGTCATTTGGGGTGGTATTCGGTAAACATGTTTCAGCTTTGACCATAAACATTGCTTGTGAACATATCAGCTTAATTTTTGAAACGGTATAGCTAGATATATCTTGAAAGAAAAAACATAATACATTAACATTACAGATTTGATACTATCCATATGTTTTACATAAGCAATTAGTGCTCAAAGTAATAGGTTGATGGCCCATGCATTTAAGTACCTGACGTGGAAATAACATGCTGTTCTGGGAGGCCAGCCCCCACCCACCCACCCCCCCCCCGCGGTTGTGTTGAGGCCCAAAAAGACACTTTTATGACTAGAGGAATTATGTTGTTTTGCTTGAGGGAAAAAAATGAGTTAGAAAGTTTTTTTTTAACCTAAAATATACAGCAGGGGAGGCCCCCACTGTAAAAATTTTATTTAAAATAAAGTGAAGGCCCAACAACTGTAGGAGAAGCAACAAGGAGAAAAACTCTACAAGAGCAGAAGGTAAGAAGGGGGTGTGTCCATGAGTTAAAAAGTAGCCAGTAAAAATTAGAAAATTAGTGAAGTGGTTAACATTAAGGGTACCTGTGTTGCTGTATGGTGACCTAATTGAGCCGTAACCACCGGAAGATCATATTGCTCAAGATAATTCCAAATAGCATCTTTTAGTAGGGGTGACACTTTGATAAATGCAGTTATTGAATTTCGCAAAGCCCCCTGCACATGTTTCAAGCACATATTACGAGAAAACATAACTTCCACCTAACTAAAAAAAGAAAAGGATGCCAGATGTACAGATGGACTCAAAACATAAATGCTTGTACCTTCAAGTATGGAGGCACATTTTCATAGCTGAGAAGCTTGAATAAAGGTTCAATGTCAGGGAACCACTTCTTGCGTTCCATAGGATTCCCATTTTCCACCACCTACAGCAAGTTCACAATCTAATGATTTATCTAATCAAGTAGACAATTCAAAGCAACTTCCTTTGAGAAAACAAATCACAGCAGCAACAGTAATCATTATGCATGATGAAAGAGCACTTTATGAAGCGCATCTGGCATAACAAGCTACTTGGTAGTAGTAGTAATTTATGGCCAGTACAGCTGAGGGACCAGAAGCATATTGATTCGTTGAAACTTTTTACTAAGCTACCAGAATCTCGATGCAGCTGTAAGCCTGTAACAGAACATCTCAATTGGTTATAAGATATAAGCAAGACTGATATGCTGAGACAAAGGCTGATTAAATTTTCTGCCTTTTCAAAGAAAGATGCATAGCTGATGATGTTCAGTCATAACTACAGAATTGAAGTGTAAAAGAGATGGAGCAAAATAATGAAATCCACAGCATAGGCTCTGATGCCACAACTTCAGGATGACGATATAGCCATCGAAAGTGGAGGGTAATGCTAAAGGTAATATATATAGTGATTCCAAAATCATCATCGTCAGAGGTGCAAGTGCAGTTTACTGTAAACAAAGCTGATCAAGACGAACAAAAGTACAAAACAAATGAAGAAATCTCACACCTTCTGAAGAACAGATAAATATGCAACAAGTGCCTGTGCATCCCCCTCAGGAAAATCAGGCAGTATGTTTGCAGAAGATTGAATTGTTTTTTTGAACTTTTCCTCATAGATAGATAAGCAATCAAACAAAGTGCTCCAACCCACTGAACGGTAAGTTTTTCCCTGGAGAAGCTCATAGACTTTGGCAGCACCAATTTCAGTGGAAGCCTGAAAAAATTGTTCAGTCAGCGCAAACAATGGAAAACTGAACAGAACAGTAACCATAATACATACCAAAGTACTGAGAAGCCCGAGGAAGGCCACAAGAGTTTGTGTGTTGGTGTGGTCTTCTCCGACATATATAACAAAGGTCCACAGTTCCTCATTTCCATTCCCTAGCTCAGGCTCTTTCTGAAGAGAACACACACAAAAAAACAAATGTTATTGCTATGTAAACTTCTCAAACCAAATCATATTAAAAAAAAGGAACATTCGAGAGATCATACAAAATATCATGCCTTATTGAGAACGATGGGCATACAGTTTTGCGCATATAGTAGACTGAATAAGGATAATCAAATAGATGTGTTCAATAGAAATGCAGTAACCTTACGAGCATCTAATGTGCTTTCAAAATATTATTACTGCTTCACGTACATTTGTAAGATCAATCACGGGGTTCGAAGTGATACCGAGAAAATATTTAAATTCCACAATGAAAATGCATGATCATGCTTCTGATGGTCACAATCACAACAGATGGAAGCTGTTACTAGACTAGAGAAAGAAAATCTTAACCTTGAATCCAAAACGAGTCAAGAGTCTACAAAACAAACTAAACGTTGCATTATACTACAAAGGCCAACAGTTGTTGAAATAGATGCATCAATTACAGTTCATCACATGCCATCATTGCATAGTAAGTGTCTGACTGCCTTGAGGGTATCCAACTCAGTAAAAGAAATATTGGCCGTGAGAAAGGGAAACAACAATCAAGCTCGGACACATGTTGCTGGAATCTGACTCTGGACTCAAGTTCACAAACCGGCAAAAAGAAAAATGAATGTAGCATTTGATAGCCAATTAGTCATTCAATTTATCATTGATATAGGCCCTAGAATGGTATTTGGAAAGGTTTACATCCCAAAACCACTCTGAGTGCAGAATGTTGTGTGCACATGCAAAAAAAAAAAAAAACAAAAAACAAAAGCCCACTTTGCCCAGGACACAAAAGCAAAAGGACAGCAATGCAGGAATAATGCATGACGCATCGTTTGATTTCTACTCTTTGCAACAATGCATTTGCTTCTATTGCCTGGGACGAAGTAGCACTAGCTATTACCAAGTGGTCACATAATTGACATAAATATATCATTATAAAAAAAAGACAAGACAACATGGGAGGACGCAAGACCCATGTCAAGCTAAATCATACATGTTTTCAGGTCCACAGGTTTGATTCGACTATATAAATGACAGAAGCATTACCTGATAGATTTCTCTAACTAGTTCCAGCAGGGATACAAAAGGCTCCTTAGTAGGCTGATCAACTTGTTCCCCATTTCTACCAAGATCTTCCCGATGACCCCGCGGTGGCCCATATGAACTGAGGGCAGACATTGCTTTCTCTTTAATTTCCTTTATCTGTCAAGAAGATACTATTATCGATTTTGCACACCGAATTAAGAAAGTTACTTGCATGATATCCCCATCGTAGGACACTGATCATATAGTGACCACCAGAGGTTGCAATACAGGAAAATGGATACTCCATCCATGTTTAAATATATGAAACCACTGACTTTCACACATGACGTTTGACCATGTCTTCTAAAGAAAGAAAAAAAGTATTATTTATTTTGCTGTGACTTGTTATATCATTAAAGATACTGCCAGCATGACTTATATTATTGCATATTTGAAATAAATATTTCAATACAACGAATGGTCAAAGCTTGTGTGAAAAAGTCAACAGTGTCATATATGTTTACAAACGGAGGGAGTATTCTACTAGGGTTTTTTTCTCAATCAAGAGTATTCTACTAGGTTACTATATGCTTCAATGAAGTACTCTAACCTTATCTCTAGAAGTAGGGTGGGAAATTAAGCACATCATTAGCTTGTGAGTGTAGCCAGTGTACATGTAGACAATGTCCTCATCATCATTCTGCATTAGAGGAAAAGAAATAGTGATAACCAAGAAAATATACTGCACTATATTATCTAAATAAAATATGTTTGATATTCTTGGAAACAAACTTTGACCACTAAGGCACTAATACATGGGAATTATCAAGACTGGCCACAAGAAATACTAACACCTCTTTCGGTGGAGCCAATCTATGATTCTACATATATCGGTGGACAAGCTTTGACAGCGGACATAAATACAATAGTAGCATGATCAAATTCAACAGCAATTAAACATGAGCATGTTCTGTTGCCATTACAAAGGGTCAGGATGCAATGAAACAACTTTTTGTTTGGTCGGTTGGAGCACCCTGCCATTATAAAGGATCAAATTCAACAGCAATTACACATGAGCATGTTCCTTCTGCCCTATTGAAACAACTTTTTGTTAGGTTGGCTGCACCAAGAAGAGACGCATAATACATGAAAACAAGGCATTACCATTGTGTTCATTTACAGAAGGATACTCTACTAGCCTACCCTATCTACTTTAAGATATACTAATATCACATAATATGCATTAATCATGTTTGGCTGAACCTGCTCCCCATATAAGGCCAACTTGCACGGTTCCCATGGGTTTGGATTTCAAGAGAGCAAGGATTTCAAATTGAGGAAAGATTATGACTGGAATGAATCTTGAAACAACAACAAAAAAACTTAATGGAACCAACAAAAGTCAACTAGATAAAGATGGATTTTTTTTAATTTGCTTCTAGTATGTCACAGTGCAAATCAAACTAATACAATTGGTAGAGACAACAGATTAACATGACAAACAAAGGGGAAACATGCAGAGAAATTTGCTGGGGCAAGATCATGCAAACACATTAGAATATAATGTGGAGGACACGAAACATTTCATTTGAAAAAAATAAATTGCACAATCCTTAGGACCATGGTTAACTGGACATACAATGAGACTGCATTGAAATCCACATTTGGTATAAGACTGCACTGAAACCCAGATTTCTATACCTGGTATGCAGCTGTTTTCAAAACTTGCTCCCGCAAAAACTCAAAAGAATTTTGACGACAGATAATTTCCAGACATGACCAAATATCTGAAATGTCTCTTGAATTACTTCGATCTTGAGTTAGCATCAAATGAACAGACCATGCAAGTCTCACAACACCAACAAACCCTTCAATAGTCGTATTGTTACATGTCCTCATCACCTAAAAGAAATCATAGATTGCAATGATAAAACATTTGTATGTTCAATCTAAGTATTAAACAGTGATCAGTGAAGATGCACATATCAAAGCTTACAAGTTCATGAAATTCGTGTCTAAATGAGGCATCAGACGATGACAATGATGCTTTCTCAAGAGTACTTAGGGCATCAGAAATAAAAGTTGCCACGAGAGAGAACAGAACTCCATAGGTAATCTGCAATGATAAAGTTAGTAACTTTTTGTATCAACGTCACATTATACAGATGCACACAGACATGTCAACAACCATCATGCCATTCCAAAGTAATTGATTCAAACTTCAAACCTGCAGCTCCACACTACTGTTTTGATTTGCTTCAGCTGCACAGTCTTTCAATATTGAAAATACATCCTTAACCTCTCTGGGGCCTAAATGAAATTGCATAAAGCATGAGTCCTTGCTTCCCATAAATTGACATGTCCAAAAGGTTATACAAGCACAGCACGAAGGCTCATGCCAATGAATGATTAACATCACCTGGTAAGCGCTAGGGGGAAAAAATCAATTTGATAAGAGACAATTTAAAATAAGTTTTAACTTACTCATTAGTTTAATAAGTGCAGAGAGAGTGAGGCAGTGGCTCAAACTTAATCTCTCTCTTGAGACAATTGCCCTTCTTTCCACAAGAGCCCCTCTGAAATCAAGCACATAACGCTCAGAGCTTGGTCGGCCAATTCCAGCTGGTTCTTCCCTATTCAGCTCCTTTATGGAAAGGTAAATATACCTCAATCATCGTTTCTCACAACGAAAAAGAACTAAACCTTTGAAGGTGCATTTATAAAATGATTTTTAAGCTGTACTAGTTGCTAAGAAGTAGCTGGAATTAACTAGCTTCCGATATAGCTGCAAGGAAAATAATAAACAGGTGACCAGAGAGAAACCAGCACAAACCAACATAAGCCCACCTAGCTTAGTGCAGAAGATCAACCCCTGCCCTTGTACACTAGTTTACATGTTAAGCTATTAAACTTGAGCCCAAAGGAACCATTCTTTGAGTGCTGAGTTTACAGGACGTGGCCTTAACATCACCATGATTGTTTTAATTTTAAAAAATGTGCACAATTCAATTTGTTGAACAGAAATGAAAAGGCATGCCAATGGTGTATTCAAGTTCCATCAGCTCCAACCTTTACAAGGGCAATTATCCGTTGCCGAAGACCATCATTAAATAAAGGCTGGATTTGTTCCTCAATTTCAGACATCAGATCAGCATCAAGACCTTGGTCAAGTGCAACAGACTACAAAAGTCATGAAAAAAAAACATCAAAATCATCCTTCAAGAAAAGTTATTCCACAATTAGAATGAAAATGATTAGTATATTACTCGCAACAGAATGTACAGGGCGGTTATAAGATCCCTTCTCTCCATGTACCATAGGCCAGCTGCAAGTCTATATATTTCCAATGGCTCTCGACCATACAAAACCCACTGAAAAATCATCACATGGATGCATGTAAGATGGTCAAATAACAGTTCAGGTTAATAACAATAGAGCAATGAACTTGAATTCTGCAAATCGTACCTCTCTGTTAGCATCAACTAGCAAACGAACACACTCAATCTCATTAAGATTGAGTTCATCACTTAACTTAAGCGCCTGAAAAAGATATAGATACAAATTTGAAGTCTTGAGAAAAGCAAAAGTGAAACTGCTAATTACTGCTGTCATACATCAAAGGCATAAGTAGATCAATAAACAAAAAGACAGGCCATGCTCTCATGGGAATTCGTAGAGACAAATAAAAAGACAAGTTGTGCCTCACGGGATTCATAATTATTAAGAGCACGTGGTAAAGATTTGTGGGTGCAACCACAGGTAAGAATCCAGCTAGCACAGTAGAGTGCAGAATATATTGCACTTGTTTTATCACCTATAAATCATGTGATATACTTTTGTTGTACAACTTTAAGTGTATGATGTGAAAAGATAAAAGCCTACAGAAAAAGGTGGTAGCTTGAGCATTGCTCTCCACTTAATAACATTAACAATGTTGCACCAGACCACGAATCTATAAGCATGTTCATACTTTTAATACCCGGTGTCCAAGTTAACAACATCCTAGCATTTAATTAGCAAGACATTGATGTGATAAACACACTATCTTCTCAATCCTTTGAGAAGTGTTAGACTGTCAAATATGATATTAATCCATCGTATTAATCCCAGTGCTACCAAGTACCAAAAGACAACCTTGTCCACCAAACATTGTAGTAGAAGCCACATTCCACTATCATCCCCATTCCCCAAAAGCCCAAAAAAAAAGAGCAGACACTAAAGTCCCAAGCAAATTGTGGTATGGATGTATGATAGAATTGAAACTCAGGTTGAGCTGTTAAGGTATACTCCCTCCGTCCTAAAATAGAAGTCGTTCTCACTTCCTGAGAAGTCAACTTTTTTTAACTTTGACCAATTTTTATATGAAAATATATTGATATTTATAATACATAATTAATATCATTAGATAGATCGTTGAATATACTTTCATAATAAACTTATTTGGAGATATAAATGTTTCCACGCATTTTCTACGAACCTAGTTAAAGTTCAGAAAGTTTGACCGCCACAATTTCCATAGCGACTTCTATTATGGGACAGAGGGAGTAATAATGAAGAGTATTAGTGTAATCTCCTAGTCTAGGGTTCCTCTCTTGTGTCTCTCAGACTCTATATATAGTTGCCATTGGGCCTCAATAGAACCATCCAATTCAGTCTCCCTTATTTGCAACATGAGCTACTAATCCAGAAGACACTAATCCACCATAACTTAAATCCTGGCGCTCATCCATTCCAAAATGTAGGTCATTTTAGTATTGGTCCTCAATCATATCTGAATTGTACCAAGTTTACAGAAAAATATACTAACGTCTACAAAAACAAAAATGCTACCATGACATAGTTCATGCTGAATTTGACAAAAGTAATTTAGCGTTGTAAATATTAGCGCATTTTCAACACCCTTGATCAAAGTTAGAGAAGTTTGACTTAAGACAAAACTAAAACGACCTACACTTCAAAACAGAGGGAGAATAAGGGCCTGTTCGAATCATCTCAGAACTAGTTCATAGAACTATTTGCTAGGTGACTAAAATTTAGTTGATAAAGTTTAGCCCAGGACTATTTGGAATTTGGGATACATGGACTAATAGCTACTAGTCCCCTTCATCTCTTTCTCTCTCTTGCCATCTAGCGAACCAGTTGTTAGTGGAGGTATGGACTCAACTTGTCTACCTGTTAGTCCACCTGTTTGAATGGCCTAGGGCTAAACTTTAGTGGTATCCATACAAGTCCAAACATAAGGAAAGCAAACCTTATATAAAGTTCGATGCCGTGATGTTCAATAACAAACTACACAGAACAAAAAATACTAAGTAAAATATAGCTCACTCAACAGAAGTCAAAAGTCATAGAGATTACAAATGATAAAAGTTACTTTTTTTTAGTTCTCTATCAGAGACTAGTTCAAACAAACAGTTTTGCACCGTGATGTACTAGCTAAAGGATAAAGAAGCATTCTCATTCCAGAGTTGTAATCAAGAGAACAATCATTGGATCTGACCTTATCTTAGACATCATAATCAAGCAACACTAGCTAAATGACTGTACACTACACTAAGTTTTGGGAAGAATGAAGGGAGCTTACAGTCTGCACGTCGGTGTCATCAAGAGTAATGGGCGGCATGCCTGGGAGCCGCACCTCTTTGCTCTCCACCTGAGTCCGATCAGACGCCTTCGGCCCCTGTCCACACACGCCAAAAACCCAGCCTAATCAAACCGAATTCTAAGGCAGGCAGGCAGCCCTGACAAATCCTAGTACAATCAAGCGAATGTCCAGCATAGGGGGTGCACCGGATAGGAGAGTAGCGTGCGGAACGCGGGGGCGGCGTCGCGGACGGCGTGGAGGAGCTCCACGCGCTGCGCCGGCGACGGCGCCGTGGAGCCCAGCAGCGCCGCCTCGATGACAGAAAGGAGCTCGCGCGGAGGAAGCGGCGCCATCGCCGGAGAACAAACTCGGTCGCCGGCCGGAACCCTAGGAGGAGTCGGCGCCTCGGCGGAATGGGAGAGTACGGAAGGTTCCGATTCAAAACCCTAGTGAGCGGGCACGGGGCGGGCGGGCTCAGGGAAAGGAAACCCCGGCGGAGTACGCAGTAGGCTGTTTCATCGAGGCAGACGAGACGAGCGTGGTGGGGTGGCGTAGCAAAGACGCGCCGGCGGCTGTGGCATCTCCGCATCTGGGCCGTTCAGAAGTTTGGAAGGATGGCCTGTTGGACACGCGCGGTCCAAAAACGCGCTAATCTTTTTTTTATCGGATACTTAATCCGTTTCAAATTATAGTTCGTTTAACTTTTTTAAACCTAAGTTTAACCACTCGTTTTATTCAATTTTTTTATAAAATATTATTTCTTTTAGTGTGGTTTACTTATTTAATAAATAGTCTACATTAATAACTTAAATTTGACTATATTTTTATAAATTTTTTGAATAAGACGAGTGGTTAAAGCTGGGTCAAAAAAGTCAAACGAATTATAAATTGAAACAGGGGAGTACAACTTAAACGCACATACTCCACACTCACAGCGCACGTATCCTAATACCCTTACTTTCTAGCTACTTGTAAAAATATTTTGAACCCTAGTAATAAAACAATTGCCTAATTTACTTTTTTATTAGAAATAAATAAGAACAAAAATAAAAATCTCTCTACTAATTTTAAATAAATCCCTAAAATAAACCTTGAGAAATTTCTTCTTCAATCATGCAGGGTGCGTTTCACACTAGAGAGAGAGAAAGAGAGATTCCATTAACATTGGTTGATTCATATGGTCTGCCATATCCCCTCCATCCTTCCCATGTAGAAGCAGCGCAAGCATAACCTCGTAGATCGATTGTGCTGCTTTTGGCAAGCAGATAAAAGCAGTCTCTCGGTGATGACTGTTGCATGCCTTGCTACCCCACCAGATCATCAGCTCAGGCCTCCCGTCGCAGCTCAATTCATCTATATGTGTACTGGTCGGCTTGGCCTCGTGCAACGGGAGAGGGTGCGGGGTTGCTCTAGCATCACCAATAGTGCACTCACCAGGTGACTAGGGCGCCAAGCACCCGCGGATCGTGTAGCTCCTCCCATTGGCGGTGCAGGTGTCATCGTTGTTGGTGGGTGGAGAACCGTGAGGGGCGGTGTGACTAGGAGTTCACCTGAATTATGAGTTATGACATCTGGTGTCTCCCCTTGAAGTTTTGCTTGGTGATGACTGCATCTGCCATGTCCCATGTATCGTATGGTGTTGCATATGATATTTTTGTATTCCATATATCTGTTTTATTATGTTTCATCAATGTTCAATTAGGCATATAACATTACAACGTGTGAGATATCATCTAGTTAATATAATTTGTTTGTATTATAATTATGCAACATCTCGAAATGCTCCATTCACACATGCATGTTTCCTTGTCTCACCTCTAAATATCAGTAGCCAACAAGATCTTTGGACAAAAATTGACCATACAAGGTACAAGCATAACAAACTTAGGATGCCACAAATATCAGTTATCTAATGCGATGCTATTGCTATAAATTAAGAGAATTTGATGCAGTCCTCACTTAATGTTCGCAGGCCATATTTTTTCTCAAATATAATTATATATTAAGTAATTGCAGTTGTTCAATCATTTTTCTACTAAGACAAATTAACTCAAGGTAGTGAAAGAACTCGAGAACTTGGGATGCTCTCGTCTCAACCTTCATGCAGCCTTTTCATTGTGTGAGGGTATTTGGCTTCACATATAATGGTAGATTATTGCATAAAATAGAATATCGTGGAATAGGAAATACTTGCTAGTCAAGACCTATAACTCATCATAAATAATATCTCAATTGACTTGATCGAGAGATCTTGATGAATGGCAATAGTAAATAAAGGCACCAACCAGGGTTGCCTGAATGCTACTAGGCATTCCACGGCATGGGAGTAGAGATAGTAAGAAAAATGATCAAAACCAGGAGCGCCCTTCAATTGTTGCAATGTGCAAAGTTGTTGGCATCACTTGGTGTTGTGCCAGTTTGGTGTGAGCAAGGAGGTACCAACAAAATTGTATTATATTATTCCAGCTCCGGAGCAAATTCTTGCTCTATTCCTCATTTTGTTGGCATCGGTGGAAGTTAGAATCACTAGTTGTAGTGCGAGGAGTGGTTCCCAAAGTCTCTCTCTCCTCTACAAACATCACTCAAGCTTGATATTGTGGAGGGCCTTATGCAATCAATATATCCATAACATTCTCAACAAAACATCATTACCATGATACACAATTATTAGTTGAATTATGCCACCTTAATCACTAAGCAAATTCCTTATAAATATGATCGAGGAATGCTCCGATTATATGAGAGTGGTGAGTCATTGACAACACGATCGTAGAAGATGAGTTGCTCACTGAAACAAATAAGTACACATCAACAATACCATGTTAGCACTCAGTTATAAACAAATGACATATCAACCATGGAAAACACACTAGGGATGTTGAACAAGCTGACTACATGCGCATATTATACAAAGGTCAAACCATATGTGTCCCAGGACAATATGTAGAACATGCAAGCTAGGTCCTCACATATGGAGTGATCACAAGAGCACCTACTAAACATGGCAACAAACTGAAAGTGCAACAAACATCATGTGCGCTTGTTGTATCATACACATGTACTGGCTAGCACCCGTCACCGGATGTACGCATGTGTTGTCTATGCATACACTGGTGCCCAACGGCCATCTAGAATAACACATCTTGCATCTTGACAACTATAGCCGTATATATACTCCAATTCCATCACGCCAGTGCCAATGCCTTGCATACACTCCCTAACAATAACTTTAGAGAAGACAATAGATTTATGGTCGGGCGTCATCTTTCTCCCTTATTTGTTGTCTGTTTGCTCAACATCACCTTTTGTTTACAGTGTAGTAGGACAACCATAGCTTTTGTTTACAGTGTAGTAGGACAACCATAGGCATGCATATATCGAAACCCCACAAATTTTCACATTATAGAACGCATCTCTCGCCACCAAACAACAAAGGCGCGTATTATGTCGAGTGGCGTCTAGAACACTCCATACCACCACACGTAGCCATCGCTTGTACACTAGGGGATCAATGGGCGCCCTAGCTTTTTTGGCCTTGTCCTCCTAGGAGCCAAGGCATTCCTATATCCTAACCGAAGATGCACAACAAAGCAACCCGCCGTCATTTCTGTTGTGAATGAGTCCACGCGTGTAACAGACCCCCAGAAGGCACCATCTCAAGCAAGATTATATTTGGCATGTAGCCACGTACACTCAAGTACATAGATAGTGTGCACTACATTGTGCACATGGAAAGCCACAACCCCACAGGAGGGCTGCCAAATTGATAGCTTCACGTGTGCACTCAGAAATCCTAGTCATTTCTTTGCACCTGACCAATCTACCCTTAGAGCTCACGGTGTACGATACTGCCACATTTGGCTTGGGAGGGGCATAGAGGACAATTGCCACTGGAGTGGGAACAAGGGCTTTGTCTGTAATTAATGAACACGACACCTGATGATGATGAACAGTGAGGAAGGGAATATGGCTATAAAAGGCGCCCTTTCCCCACCATGGCTCAAGCATAAAGAATAAGGCAAGCCATCTCCTCATCAAGAGGCTAAGCATCAGATTGAGCTTCCTTACACGAGGTAATTCTTAATTTGTTGCCTTTTCACTATAACAATGACTACATGCAGGGTTACGTTGATATGTGTCGTGATGGTATTTTTTAGGCAAGGGATTGCTCTGAATTGATCCCATGGCCGCAACAATGGCAGTGACGACGATGGTGACAAGGAGCAAGAAGAGCTGGTCGTCCTTGCAGGTCCCAACAGTTGTGTTCCCTTGGAACCCACGAGGTGGCAAGACGGGCCTCGAGTTCCCCCGTCGAGCGATGTTTGCCAGCGTCGGCCTCAACATGTGCTCGGGTGTCCCAGCAGGGCACGACCCGCGAGAGCCTAATCCCAAGGCTCGGCCCACCGACAACTGCGACATTGCGCGCCAGCTTGGCGTCGCTGTGCCAGGGCAGCAGCAGGACGTCGGGGAGGAGGCGGAGGCGGAGGAGGAGGCGACAAAGAAGAAGAAGGGTGGCGGTGGCAAGAAGCAACGGATCGGCGATCTGAGGAAGGTGAGGGTCAAGATTGCCAACCCGCACCTGCGACGCCTTGTTAGCGGCGCCATCGCTGGTGCCGTGTCGAGGACGTTCGTGGCACCGTTGGAGACGATCCGGACGCACCTAATGGTCGGCAGCATCGGCATCGACTCCATGGCGGGGGTGTTCCGGTGGATCATGCAGAACGAGGGGTGGACCGGCCTGTTTCGTGGCAATGTTGTCAACGTCCTCCGCGTCGCTCCAAGCAAGGCCATTGAGGTATGAGGACGATAACCCACCCATGTTTCTAGACGTCTAGTTTAGAATCCATGGCGCTCATGTGCATAGGTGATTATGTACTACACCTACCTCCGAGCTATGATGTATTGATGTAAGTGTTTGTTTGTATGGTGGTGGTGCATAGCATTTCACCTATGACACGGCTAAGAAGTTCCTAACCCCCAAGGGCGACGAGCTTCCCAAGACCCTGATCCCCACGCCACTAGTTGCCGGAGCTCTGGCCGGATTTGCCTCAACCTTGTGCACCTATCCCATGGAGCTGATCAAGACCAGGATCACAATCGAGGTGAGCAACAACAAACACAACAGCTCGCAAAGTTTTGCAATGGTCTCAATCTCACTACTGACTACCATAATCCCATGTGCGGATGTATGGCAACATTGCATTGCATTGTGTGATGGCATGGCATGCAGAAGGACACATACGACAACGTGGCACAAGCGTTCGTGAAGATCGTGCGTGATGAGGGCCCATCGGAGCTGTACCGCGGGCTGGCACCCAGCCTGATCGGCGTGGTGCCATACGCAGCCTGCAACTTCTATGCCTATGAGACATTAAAGCGGCTCTACCGCCATGCGACCGGACGACGCCCCGGTGCGGACGTGGGCGCCATGGCAACGTTGCTAATCGGGTCGGCGGCCGGCGCCATAGCCAGCACTGCCACGTTCCCGCTGGAGGTGGCCCGCAAGCAGATGCAGGTAGGGGCCGTGGGCGGGAGGCAGGTGTACCAGAACATCATCCATGCAATCTACTGCATCCTCAAGAAGGAGGGTGCCGCTGGCCTGTACCGAGGCCTTGGTCCTAGCTGCATCAAGCTTATGCCCGCCGCTGGCATCGCCTTCATGTGCTACGAGGCGTGCAAGAAGATCCTCGTCGACAAGGAGGACGACGATGAGGTGGAGGAAACCTGTGCCGGAGACAAGGACAAGAAGAAGGTTGAATGATAAAAGTTCTCGACCAAGAAGATGGCAACGCTATGAAGCATGGAACTGGAAACGAATGGACAAGTATATTTGGAGTTTGATGTGGTGTTCTCGGGTCATATGTTTGTCTCAACTCTTGAATAAAAAGAAGTACTATGTTTGGAGTCGAAGTTAACATTTTCATGTTTGGCTGTTTTGTCTTACTAGATAGTAGGTCTCCTTCTCTGGACCTACAGTCAGGAAACACTCATCAAAAGTTGACCAGGAAGATAACTATTTCAAGATAGCAGAAAGACAAGGCAATAGGAAAGCAATCATTCCGTGAATAAAAGGGCTTTTCTATGTGTTAAGCGCTATGTTACATTCGCCCTATTTATCTTCATTCTCTTCCACAACGAGCTAGTATTCCCAAAGCACTCTTGCGTCATCAAATTCGGTCTTACATAGTCTATCTAGAGCTTAGTTTGTTGTCATGCATGTTTTGCGTAATCACTATATTTTCCTATTTCAATTTTCAAGCCATTTTCGTCATGATGTGGTCATGGTCACAATAACCATTTTGACCTATTTAGATATAATAATACGCATGTTCATATTGAGCATGTTTGGGGTCATGGTTGAACGTGTGGTGTGGTATAGATACCATGGCCACCTATCCACGGTCCAAAAAACATAAATTAATTTATTTCCGCAGTCCTGGTGTTGTGCACGGTCCAAAGAATCGTCGATATCGTCACGATGTTTGGCATAATTCTTCAATTTTTTCAACATCATAATAGAAAAGGCAATCCTAAAACACCCGAAGACATAGCAAAAAATGCGGTACTGAACACGCCCTTCATTGGGAGTTTGAGACATGAATAGCATCCTGACCTTCCGAGTATACCTTCGGAAAACACCAAACTTGAGTAGCACATAGTTGCCTCGTTAGGGAAAAGCAAGGGGGAGCTGCCCCATCAAGGAAAAAAAGAATGCTACACATGATCATGTTGTACCTTCGTCTGTTCATCTTTTACCCTGGTTGTTCTTCAACATCTATCTCATACCGTTCACATGTTCCCTCGCTACCGCCGGCTAACCTACATTATCGGCAGCTTCTCAATCGTTGTGTTTAGCCGGGGACGGGTTCTCGCTGCCACACTGGCCCTAGTGCCCTGACGCGCTAACCTGATGGCTTTACTTGGCTGTCCTTGACTCCTCGTGCCTCCCTAGCGCTAACTCAATGCTTCACTTGGGTGTCCTTTGCCTCGCTAGTTCGCCTCACACAGCCGACGGCGGGCTTGCTACCTCACCACTGCATCCATATGTGTCTGCCTACTTCCCCATAGAAAAAAGTATAAATTTCCTCCCTCAACTTTGGACTAGGCTCGTTTTTCTGACCGAATTATGAAACCAGAAATCTTTGCTCCTCAAACTTTGAAAACAATTCATTTTACCTCCATAAACGATTTTAAACAGTAGTTTTTTTTACCGTAAGAGTGGTTGTCTTTTTTTCTTTTTCTTTTTTTATCCAAACCTTTAAAAAATCATAGAAAAATCATAAAATAGAAAATTCAATTTTATTTGAACATGTAATATGACATGCTTTAGTATAAATGTTTTTAATTAATTATAAAAATATATATATTTAAATATACAATAAAAACTTTATACTAAAATAGACTATATTATATATTAACTATAATAGATATACTCATGTGAAGTCCAATAAAATTAGATTTTCTATTTTATAATTTTCTATGACTTTTTAAAGATTCAGCCAAAATAAATAAAAAATATTTTACGATTTTCTATAACTTTTTAAAGATTCAGCCAAAATAAATAAAAAATATTTTACGATTTTCTATGACTTTTTAAAGATTCAGACAAAATAAATAAAAAAACATAAATCATTGTTACCGTAGCAAAACTACTGTTTAAAACCGGAGAAAAAATAAACATGTCCAAAGTTAAGAGGAGAAATTAGACTTTTTCCTTACCTCTACCATAGGAGGTGTGTGTGTGTGTGGGTGGGGGTGGGTGGGGATTGCAACACCACCACCAAACAGAAGATGCACGTACATCAGAAGCAACGGGATATCTTCTAAATGGGAAATAGTGAGAAATCAAGAGTATCATACTGAACACAGCTTGTACTATTCCAACCTAAATTGAATCAAGAAAAGCACACTAAATAAGCTGCGCCCTTGATTGATTATACAAGCAATCGTCTCTTGCCAACTCGACAAACTATGAAGAGGACAAATCTAGCTGCAGAACAGTAAATAAGCTACAACAGGGTCCTTGCAGGTATTCAGCTTTGTTCCTCGGCCTCATTAGCCTCCCTCTCTTCTGCAGCCACTGCCATCAGCTCATCAAAATTCTCCGTCTTGCCAAGCAATATTTCAATCTGCGCATTATAAGAGTATAAGAAAGGAGTCCAACAAATAAACTTGAAAAATGTGCAACCACTGACCACGGGAAGCACATTTACCTTGGCCTTCTGGATAGGTCGGGGCTTAGTTTCATCTTTGACATCAACAGTAGATGTCATGATCTCTGCATGTGATTCTCGACAATGTTAGAATGAAAAGAGAACATAACTCTATGAACATTTACTTTATTACAAACAAGACTCACTCTTCTCGACAGCAAGACCATTATTTTTCAGAATTTCTGATACTGTCACCACCGTTGCAATGGCTGAAAAGAGAAAGACAAAAGTTAGCTGTTTCAGTAGTGCGAGCAATAGGAAAATGATTCATAACACAATGCCTGAAGTGTAAATTAAGATGACATATATTGATGCAAATTTGGGCTTAGAAATTGTTTGCAACAAAATGGATGGCAACATGCGGATTGCAACAACAGAGGATAACACTTCAACCACAACTCTCGTCAGCAAGAAGGGCACTAGTTTTTGTGATCACGTACACTGGAAGTTCCAGAACTGTAAACCACTTCACCTAGTTTTAGAGAAACGACCACCCCACAATTGATCCAATGATTGTCAGGAACACTCTTTCATGTTATATCAGAGAAGCTAACCACAACTAATTAAAAACCAAAGTTACTTTGTATGTTTGAACCGTGGCCTTGGGTGGCAATATTGATTTATTCAGAGGATTCTAGGTCCAGGAGCACATGAATTCATGAAACGCAATCCTGAACCAAGTTTTTTAAACACACACATAAGCCCCGTTATACTATATATAAGCCTTTAATGCCACCTCGCACTACCGTATGGCCCAAATTCACCACCCACTTCTGTGCCCAATTCCATACCATCTACTGCATGTATTGCCACATTAGTTCCCAGTCAAGCTCACCGCTGTCCTCGTGTGGATACACTCTGACACCATGAAGAAACACCTGCCACAGATCGTGCTAATATGTACTAGGGTTATCCGATCGCTAGTTGTTCTGCATTTACTCTGTATCTGCCACTTGTTCTCTAGGTAAAGAATAAAGCGAAATAGCCATCTTGGTCCTCCAACTATTGCCGGAGGCTCACTTTAGTCCTCTAACTTTCAAAACGTCCAGTTTAGTCCCTAAAATATTCATCTGCGACTCGATCTGGTCCATCCCCATCAAATAGTCGCCACGTGTCCAGGTCTGAATGACAAAAGACATTATTACCCTTGCCATCCTTTAGAAAGCTGCACAATCTTCACGGCGTCATGTCTCTGTTTTCCCACCGTTCCTGATTTCGCCACCGACAGCGCAGGGACATCAGGTCTGTCATGTTTGTGATGTTCATAAACAAATTTAATATGTCTCATGTCTCATGTCCAAAAATAAATTTAACCATAGCACCAATACTCATGCTCAAGTTTTTAACAATACAAATTCTAATTTATGTGAACACTAGAATTTGTATTGTTAAAAACTTGAGCATCAGACAAGAGGTATTGGTGCTAATTTCTGTGAACACTAGAATTTGTATTGTTAAAAACTTGAGCATCAGACAAGAGGTATTGGTGCTATGTTAAATTTATTTTTGACATCATACATGAGACATAACAGACATATTAAATTTGTTTATGAACATCACAAACATGACAAACCTGAGGTCCCTGCGCTGCCGGTGGCGAAATCAGGAACGGTGGGAAAACAGAGACACAACGTCGTGAAAATTGTGCAGCTTTCTAAAGGATGGCAAGGGTAATAATGTCTTTTGTCATTCAGGCCTGGACACGTGAAGACTATTTGATGGGGATGGACCAGATCGAGTCGCAGATTAATAGTTTAGGGACTAAACTGGACGTTTTGAAAGTTGGAGGCCCAAAGTGAGCCTCCGGTAATAGTTGGAGGACCAAGATGGCTATTTCGCCAAAGAATAATACTACAATAAGCTATCTGACACAGATGAAAATTTAAGGAAAGCTGTGCCATGGACATATACATAAATCGTCGTGTACATGAGGACATATACAATGAGTATATGCTAAGCTAAAAAAAAAGATGAGCACTAAACTAGTAAACAAGTACCAAAGTAACCATCTACAACATTTGGCAAGTACAATCATTGCTACACATCTTTCCACAAACCTACTACAAAATATCAATCACTCACAGGCATATCTATGAGGAGACTAAATGAACAGGAAAGGTGCTTTATAACAAATAAAAGGAAAATATTCATGTGGCAAAAGATTTACCCATGCCGAGGGCCGAAAGCTCCACTTCGTTGTGCAGCTGCATGTACCTCTGCACAAGAACAACATCAAACAGCATATTAGTACTCTGTTTGCATCCTCTATACTCGAGAATACGCTCAAATCCAGTCAAATCGCCGGCAAATACATCTCGACAGGCAAAACCCCAACTAAAGGGAAGCCTTTATTTATTTATTTAGCTTTAAACCCCGCGAACAAATCGAAATCCTAATAATAAGGAATCCCAAATAACCACAGAAATCTTTCGTTATCCTCCACTGTGAAAGAGAAGATTGGATTTATTTCCCTTCTCACCTTGGCGAGGTTGACATAGAAGAAGAGAGGCTTCTTGGTGTTGGAGACCTGGATGCGGTTCTTCTTGTGCCCCTCCGCGCCGGCACCGGTCGCGGCTCCTCCGCCGGAGATGCTGAGGTTGTTCACGGCCTCGGTAACCTCCTCCATCGCCGTCGCCGCGAGAAAACTTGAGAGCTTGGTGACGGGCGACAGAGGCAACGGTATTTCGTCGGCGGCGATGGATGGAATCGGAAGTGAAGCCCTATCGCTGCTGCGTTTTATACGGGGTAGGGTTACGTCGGTCGGCGGGGTCTGCGGTTTATTTCCTTTCCCAAAATAGGTTCCGTATCCAGCACCGGCTCAGGCCGCAGGGCCTGTTCGTCTTTGTAGGGGGCATTAGTTTGATTTCATTTCATTTCAAAATTCAGAGCAATCATAATTTGTATATAGGTTAAGCCATGTTTGGATCCCTCGGCAAATGACAAATGGCAAATGACAAATAAAGTTAGTAAAACTTTGCCAATTTTTAGTGTTTGAATCTCTTGACAAATGACAAATGACAAATGACATATATAAAGATAATTATACCCCTAATAATTACACTCTCATTCACATGTCATGCATAGGAGGGAGGGATATGAGTGGAAGAGTTTTCTATTTGCCTTTATTTGCCACTCCAAAGTGGCAAATAACAAATGACAAATTTTTGCTCTTTTACCATTTTTTATCTTACATGTTTAGATCCATTTGCCAAAAAGTAGCAATTCTTTTGCTCTTTTACCAATTTGCCAATTTAACAAGGGGATCCGAATACCCCTTAAACAGGCTATATGAATAACTTTTAAGTTAGTATCTATAACTATTGTTGTTGCTAATGTTTAATGTAACAACTAGTCTATAAGGTAGGTCTTATTTTTTAGATAAAAAAATCTTCATATTTAATCTTATATAAGATCAAGAGAGAGGAGTAGGAGAAAGTATTTTTTTTATTTTATATGGGTAGTCCATAAGTTTTTGATATTTTTTGCTACAGTGTTTCTGCTAGCTAATAGCTAATATTTTAATCACTATGAATTATTTTTGAGTAACATTTTAGTTGCTCTTAGATTAGCAAAAAAGGTTTATGTTTGACTTCCAGTGGAAATGAATATTATAGAATTTAATCACAATGTAATTTCCAAGTGAATTTAATCTAGGGAAATGAATAATATAGAAAATACAACAATATTTATATTTTCAAATAAATTTATTAAAAACCTATTTTCAAAGATCTTTCTAATGATATCTATGTACCATAAATATTAATATTTTTTAATACATATTTTGTTAAAATTGTTTTTTTAAAAAGGAAGACGACAAATATTTTGGGACGTCTGCTTTTCCTCCTTCTCCTCCTCTTTCCTCCATAGAAACATTTAGGCAATTTACATCCTCTTATTATCCTTATTATCCTTGCTCTTATTCGGATTTTTTTTTCTTCTAAGAGTAACTTCAATAGACTAGATAAATGTATTTGTGAAATCATTTATAGCTACTGTATTAAAAAAAAAATATTAGCTTGTCTATATTATTTCTATTTTTTCCGGCTGAGTATCACACAATTCCGCTAGTCATATTTGTCTAGTGAGTCCTGTTTGACATATGTGTTTTTCAATTTAGTTAGACAAATATAAAACTCTACATTATATATAAGCTTTCTATTTTATATAATAGCTAAATCTCACAATTTAACATATAATTTTACCAAGTCTCTTAGAAATTACTCTAAGATTCGCAGCCGCCGAGATGTGGATGCTGAGATTTATGACAGGTGAGGCTTCCGAAATGGCCGAAATACTCCCTTGGTATTTTTTGAATGACACATTTAATTTACCCTAAGTCAAACATTGCAATCTTTGACCAACATTTTTAAAAATCCTTAAAGTTTCACAATATAAGAATTATATACTATGATAGTATTTCTCATAATAAATCTAAAAAAATATAAACTTATGACATGAAACTATATAATTTTTTAAAAAATCAATGGTCAAAGATACTCACTTAGAATGAACTAAATGTAATACTTAAATAATAGGAGGGAGTAGCAAAATAGAGGGTGCGCGCTCTCAGATTGGATGGGGAACTGGGAACTATGGTGATTGGTTCAGCCTCATCGAAGGCGTGAAGACGTTCAGCGGACGAAAACCGAGTCCATAGCATTTTCGTTTTCCAAATGTATTCACTTAAAAGGGCACCTCATGAACAAGTACCATCAACATACATATTAGGCCAGGAAATTATTACAGGGGAGAAAACTATAAACAATTGAAGAATCTTCAGTCATATTTTCCAGTAATTTCCACGCTAATACATCACAAAAAGCGAACATTCAAGCACCTACAGTCCAACCAGTTAGTCTACAGATAAAAAAAATCAGTATGAGTTCCCTGCAATTTCAGTTGACCAGAACATCCTTAGAATCGAACGGCCTCCTACATAGTGAAAGACGAGGAAAAATTATTGGTATTACCTGTGTGCAACAACCGTTCTGCCATATACTATACTTAGATGCGAAAAATGCAATGAGATTTTTTCAGTGGATGTCAATGCTGGATCTGCTTTAGCTTTTCTTCTTGGTTTTCATAATCTTCAAGCCTCTTCAACCACCGCAAACCGAGATCACAGCCTGCCTCAGCTGCAATTTGAAACTGTTCTTTTGCTAGCTTTATTGGATCCTGCTGCAGGGTCCTTTTCCGCATTTTCCCAGTTGATGGACTCTTGCCTGAGTTGAATCTCGTAATCACTTCAGGTATTTCAGCACCTGAAAACAATTGCAATGTTAGGTGGAACGGATAATTAATTTGTAATAAGATGTGACATGCTTTAGAATGCCAAAAATAACCAATATTCCACAATCAATGATACAATAATGTGTAACTAAGTTACCCAGACACTATAGTTATCTCACAAACCTTTAAGAAGCAAGGATCCATATGCGACAGCAGCACCAGCATGTCCCTGGTGATGGTCAGAGTTCAAGTCTCAGAACACAAACCACATCAAGTTATGTATACGAGAAACTGAACTTTGAGCATGTAATTCATATCATACTATCAATTATTTAGTTTTGCTGGAAAAACTTCACACCTTTTCTGAAGCTCTATGAAAACACCACAACGCGGAAGCTATATCTCTCTTAACACAGTCCCCAGTTAGATATACAGCACCGAGAAGATATAAAGCGCCAGGGTGCAGCTGCAATCAAGGACTCAGGTCAAAATAAAATAGTCCTGAAAAATGGCATATCAGAAAGCACAGGATCAGCATTCAGGTAAGCAGCATACTGCATACCTGATCAACAGCTTGCTCAATGTAATGGAAAGCCTGTTGATCTGACTGAACATAGTCATTCTACAAGAGCAACAGAGAAAAATCACCAATTAAAATGAACACAAATTCCATGAATATCAAATGCCCATTGCCTAACAAAAAACTAGGTGATTGAACCCAATGAGCCGAAGGGACAGGGGTATGAACTGTGAAAACCTCAATTCTTAGTCGACATCCAAGTTCATACTGTGCATCTGGATCACCCATACTTGCAGCTTCAACCAACAAAGCAGCACCACTGCACACATGAAAAGGGAGCAGATTTAATTCACATGGAATTCAATTGAGTCCACATTATGTTCATGAGATGGCAGAAACAAAAACAAATGTTCCAAAAAGAAGACAGACATAGGCAAGGTCGATTTTACTTCCTATAGTATTTTGTGGCCTAATCATGTGAGCAGATTTTAAGATGATCCAGCTTCAGCCCCTTCTCTTGCATTTTTTTATATCGACTTGCTAATCCCAATGCACTTGTCTCCCAATGTTATTCAATTGAATGCTGAGGTAGCAAATTTGAAGCAACTAAATGGTGCATAATACCATTCTTGCGTGCTCAACAGATATATATTGTTGGCAGCAGTGACCTTCAACAGCCAAACCTCAACCACTTCAAACAGACTACACAATAGTGAATGGTTACTGATGAGATTTCAACCACTAACTATTTCTCTAATGCTACCCTACAGCTGGTAACCATTTATCAAGATCCTCAGGCATAGTTGCATCACACTACAAACCTCAGCACTTTTATACACTAAACTTTCAATTGCAGTGACACTTTTTGGATGGCAATAGGACACAAGTAGTTGTCTAACATAAAACATGTGGTGCTAAGCACACTAGCTATATCGATAACAAAATCAGTATGTGAATGCATGGCTTAAACAAATTGTGTGGCCTAAAAAAGAATTTAAGCGGTGGCGGAGGCAAAGGGAAAGGCTTATGAGGATTTGTACGAACGTCTAGATACGAAGGAAGGATAAAAGGACATCTATAGGATGGCTAGGACTCGTGATAGGAAGACGAGGGACTTTATTCAAGTCAAGTGCATTAAGGATGGGAGGGAGCAACTCTTGGTGAAAGAGGATGAGATCAGACAAAGATGGCAAGAGTATTTCGACAAATTGTTCAATGGAGAGAACGAGAACTCCATTCAGTTGGACGACTCGTTTGATGACACCAATAGGCGCTTTGAGCGGAGGATTCAAGAATCGGAGGTCAGAGAAGCGTTGAAAAGGATGAAAGGGAGCAAAGCGATTGGCCCGGATGGTATCCCAATCAAGGTGTGGAGATGCCTTGGGGATTTAGTTATAGTATGGCTAACCAAGATGTTCAATAATATCTTCCGATCGAACAAGATGTCTGAGGAGCGGAGAAGAAGCACTTTGGTACCATTCTACAAGAACAAGGGTGACATCTAGAGTTGTAATAACTATCGTGGGATTAAGTTGATGAGCCACACTATGAAGCTATGGGAGAGAGTCATCGAGCACCGCCTACGAGGAAGGACACGGGTATCTACCAACCAATTTGGTTTCATGCCCGGAAGGTCAACCACAGAAGCAACCTTCTTGTTAAGACAAGTTATGGACTGATTTAGAGAGCAGAAGAAGGACCTACATATGGTTTTCATTGACTTGGAGAAGGCTTATGACAAGATACCAAGAAATGCTATGTGGTGGGCTTTGGATAGACATAAAGTCCCAACAAAGTACATGACCCTCATCAAGGACATGTACAACAATGCTGTGACTAGCGTTCGAACCAACGATGGTAATACTGATTACTTCCCGATTAGAATTGGGCTTCATCAAGGGTCAGCCTTGAGCCAGTATCTCTTTGCCTTGGTAATGAACAAGATTACCAGGGACATTCAAGGAGACATCCCTTGGTGCATGCTTTTCGCCGATGATGTAGTGTTGGTTGATGAAAGCCTAGCGGGAGTAAATAGGAAACTCAAGCTGTGGCGACAGACCCTTGAGTCTAAAGGTTTTAGACTAAGTCGGACTAAAACCGAATATATGAAATGCGACTTTGGCACAACAGCACAAGATGAGGGAGATGTGAGTTTGGAAGGTCAAGTCGTGCCTAAAAAGGACACCTTCCGATATCTGGGATCGATGCTACAGAGGGATGGAGATATTGATGCAGACGTTAGCCATAGAATCAAAGCAAGGTGGATCAAGTGCCGTCAAGCTTCAGGCATTCTATGTGACGAGAGAGTACCCCAAAAGCTAAAAGGCAAGTTCTATTGGACGGCAATTAGACATGCGATGTTGTATGGAGCCGAATGTTGGCCTACAAAGGCTCGGCATGTTCAACAAATGAGTGTTGCAGAAATGCGCATGTTGCGTTGGATTTGTGGTCACACAAGAATGAACCGGGTTCGGAATGATGATATACGTGAGCGCATAGGGGTAGCACCAATTGAAGAAAAGCTTGCCCAACATCGGTTGAGATGGTTTGGCCATGTCTAGAGGAGACCGCCAGATGCACCAGTGCGTTGTGGAGTTCCAAGACAAGCTAATATTATAAAGAGAGGCAGAAGAAGGCCGAAGTTGACATGGGCGAAGGCGGTGAATAGGGATTTAAAAGCTTGGGATATATCTAGAGATCTATATTTGGATAGGATTGCCTGGAAAGCAGCTATTGAAGTGCCGGACCCTGACTTGGGTATCTTGTTGGGTTTCAACTCTAGCCTACCCCAACTTGCTTGGGACTACAGGCTTTCTTGATGTTGATGTTGAATAACATTGTGTTATATTTTGAAATAGACAAGATTGACAAATATGAAAGTCTTGTTAACCAGCTCCGTTAGATATTAGGCACATATGAATCAGTTGCCAACTCTGCTAGCTAATTCACAACCCTAGAAAATGATACATAGTGGTATCCTATGGCAAAATACATATGATGAGCAACATGCCTGCTAATGTAGGATACATAATCAATATCAAGTTTTTGAAACCATAATACTGATAATTGTTCTACCATGCACTCATCAACGGTTTAGGACTCAATCAACTTACAAGAAATATGTAAAAGACTTGTCAAAACAACACAAGCATTGATGAAACTATTTTCGTGCATTTCCATGTTCCTGGAAGCAACAGAACAGAAGATAGCAGCAAAATAGTTTATATGACAAAAAATCAACACTACATTAGAATTGCAAGAAGTAAAGTTACTCACACTGCCTTACAAGCTCCAGGAACATGATACTTGAAATGCATTTTGCCCAGCCAATACCTCGCCTGTGTATTATCATTGTCAATCTCCAAAGCCAGCTCAAAGTTTTCCTTAGCGCCCTTTAGACATGAAAGTTTTGTAAAACGAGATATTAAGACCATTAGTTTTTTTTTTTTAAAAAAAAGCAGTGTCAAACAGGTGGCCATGAGAGGTACACTTAGAAGGTTAAAGCGGGTTAAAGGACAAGGTCAGTGTAATCATCTGGTGGAATATCGCCATTCCACAACTCCAGCTGATTAATTCACGGAATATCTAGAGAGAACTCATTACCCCCAAGTTCTCTGCCAATGCTGGAGATATCATAAACTTCACCTAGTAGGCTACAATCAATGAAGCTTTTTGTGTGGATTAGGTGCTCCCTCATCTTATTGTGGAGAATGGGGGGCAGAAAGAAAGATAAACCCTAAGCCGTACCCTTAGAAGCGGGATGAGGCGCTTGTCGTTGCGGTCGGCGTAGTCGATGACGCGGTCGACCTCCTGGAGCGCACTCCATCCCTTGGCCACCAGCTCCATCGCCTTCTTGTTCCTGTCGTGCATCCACCTCTGCAACCAGGACACCAAAATAACAAGGGAAATAAAACCGCATCAGCATTTCTGCTCGCCACCAGCGCCACCAGTATAAAACACGGCTATCATCAGATGAGATCCACCCACGGCCCACTCGACGCGCCCTAACCTGTGGGTTCAGTGCGGCGGCGAGCTGGCTGGCGCGCATGGAAGAAGACGAAACGAGGCGGCGGCGGACAGCCGCCGCGCCGACGCGGCGAGCATGACGGCGTGTTGGTCGAGGAGAGGGGCACGAAGGCCTAGCCGCGAGCTACAGCTGCTGGTGCTCTGGCAGCGACGCCACCCCGCACTCCCGTCGTCTTCGTCTTCTTCCAGCTGCTGCGGCCTCCGGGCGAGGGGAGCGTGGAAGCTGTGACGGCCGTTCAGGGTGTCGAGAGGCCGAGTCGCTGACCGGTGGACCCCACTTGCATTGGCTGCTTCAGGGCGTCCAGAGCCCCAGTCGCTGACCGGTAACCCCACTTGAGGTTTCGAAGCCACAAAGCTCGCCAGATTTATGGGTCGGCCTGAGCTTACTCGAGGCCCAGCATTGTACCCCGACACTGGGCCGGTTATACGGGCCTTGGGCACATTCCGTTTTGCCCCATTTTCATTGATTGAAAAAGTATATTTTTACCCAACTTTGTCATGGTGTGATTTTTCTCCTCAATCAAACTCCAAAATTGTACATCTTCTCAACTTTCAGAACTATTTAGACAGTATTCTAACTTTGGGAATAAAGATCTATATTAACTAATATGTTACTATTTTTTTACCTAACTAATACCTTTTCTTGTTTTGGCATCTAAGGGCCTGTTTAAGGACTGTTCCGCTCTATGTTTTTCAGCTCTGCTCCACGTTTTTTATCCAAACGGTTTCAGGTCCACGCACACAACTCCAGAAAAAAGGTGGAGTTGTGAGAGCACCTAAAGAGGTACTCCACAAACTCTAGTTTTTTGTGGAGCTGCTCCACAGTGAAGTTTATGGAGCAGAGTTCATGGAACAGTCCCAAACAGGCCCTAAATAGTTCTCATTGCATTAGCCAAACTCAAAGCCCGTTATATTGATTTATTGTTGGTGCCTTTGTCCTCCAAAGATTAAAATTGATCCGAATACAGATTTACCATTACTCGCTCTGCTCAACACTCTGGCCTCCTCAACCCCAAGAGGACAAGGTAGAGTATGTCCGTCACCGCCTCGCCGAAATGCTGCCAGTTCGCTATTGTCTTCTGGGCCAAGAGTTTGAATTTTGGAACGAGAATCAGGAGGGGAGAAATAGTGAACCACAATGGTACACTTATTCGCTTGGCTTATCAGCCATGATATAGTATTTTTATCTCAAAACAAAAACAGCCAAAAACATAATCAAGCGGCTTATCAGCCACAGATCCGATCAACCGAATAGGTAAAAAGGCGATGTGAGTTATGCATCGAGTGTGAATTGGAGTCACATCCTGAGCGAACTAAGGGAATAGGAGAAAATTAGGTCACTACTAGCCCTTGTTAGGCCAACTGGAATAGAAGGACAAGTACGAGGAGCTATTTCCTTAGGGCCCAATTCATGCATACCCCTATTATTTAAGCTCTATTTTCGTTTTTCCTAATATAAATACATGTATACACTATTGTATAAAATTTTGGCAATAACTGAATAATGCTAGACCCATCTGTGCGTATAAAGCCATCATTTTGGGTTGCGACATATAGTTAGCCATATGACATGCCACGACATGCCATGTAGAGTCGCTAGAGGGATGGCCACATTGACATGCCACGACACATATGCAAGCATATGATAATTATTTTAATGCTTGGGTAGCAAAGTTACTCCTTTCATCCAAAAAGAACATATAGAAGCCTCGTTTACCAATTAAGTCAAACAATCCCAACTTTTAACTAAGTTTGTTAAAAAAATAGTTAGTATCAATATTTATATCTTTAAATAAGTTTATTATAAAAGTATATGGCATAATAATTAATCTAGTATTTGTTACGTATGATAGATACTAGTTTTTTAATAAATATTTAATTAAATTTAGTGTTGTTTGGGTCATTGGAAAGCAAGATTTCCATTCGTTTTGGATGAAATTAAAAAAATGTAGATTGATAAATTGATAGTTTCCAGGAGACACCTTTGAATTTGTTGGGGATTGTTGGTGCACTTTTTGCTTCTTATATTATATAGGATCCTCACAAAAGTATACATATGCTATCCTATAATGATATGGATGTCACAATCTTCTTCAATAATTAGAGTGGTTAATTTCATGAATTTTCTATTTGTTATCTTCTCCTATTTAAACTCGTGGTTTTGTGGTTGTCCATGTTACTTTATTAGTCCTTACGATAACACTTGTCCAACCACTCCACTCTACAGTGATATGGACTGCATGCATTGCCAACGTCAAGGAAAGGTATTTTGAGTATTGTTTTTATCAGAAGAAAAATACAAGAGGATCGTATTCTCAGATGTGAGGGCATGAGAATGAGACCAGAAGATCCATGGCCGCACCTAATTCCGGACGTTGACCTGGGACTACTTGTCAGGCTCAGGAACACAGGTTTTAATGGGTAATTACCAGGTCAGTCTTCTCTTCAAGATACAGCGACTGAATGAAGGGAATAAGAAAACCAAAAAAAAGTGTGTAATGTGATCATATATTCATATTAATCTGTGCACTGTATGTGTACAACGATCACAACCTTCAGATGTCTGTAATTCTCAATTTTTTAGTACTCCTGAGCAAACATGGAGAATTCTCACTTTTTCTCACGTACGTACTTTTTCAGTGTAAGATTCTAGTTCTAGACTTCTAAGCATAGCTCATGGAGAACAAATCAAATCAGCTACTAGGCCTCAAGAACTTGGCAATGGAGGATGTTGTTCTTGGCGCGGCTGCGGCCAGCGAGGTTGGACAACAGGCCGGTGACGAAGCTCTTGGTACGTGCTTTGCCGGCGAGGGTCTGCCACCGCTGCTGGTTTCCTGCCCCGGCCGCGACCTCGACGGCCGAGACGCTCATGTCATTGCGGACGACGCAGAGCCTTCCATGGAGGGCGACAATGGCGGCCGCCTCCGCCGCCTGGGAGCTCCCTCGGTGCTGCTTGCTGTCGACGCAGGTGGTCCACGCGTCCGCGGCCTCGTCGTAGGCCCTCAACCGGCAGCCGTCCTTACAGTCGGCGGCGTAGAGCCGGCCGTCGAGGCACGCGCTGGGGCTCCGCCAGCCGGTGACCATGCCGTCGAGGACGACGGACCACGCGTCGGTCTCCGGGGAGTACGCCTGGCTCAGCACCTGCTGCTGCGCACCGATGGCGATACCCTTCACGTACCACCGCCCGCCGTGCACCGCGCTGACGAACGGCGCCATCGGCACGGCCATCTCGGCCACGAAGGACCACCGGTTCTTGACCGGGTCGAACACCTCGGCTGACCTGAGCCCGCCGCCGCCGCCGCCGGTCTCGCCGCCCGCGACGTACATGCGGTTGCCCATGACGCACACGTCGAAGCACTGCCGGCGGCGGAGCATGTCCGGCGCGCGGTGCCACCGGTTGCTCCGGGCGCTGTAGAACACCACCCGCCGCATGGCGGCGCCGCCCCTGCCGTGCGGGTCCCTGCCGCCGAGCAGGTACAGGTGGCAGCCACCGAGCACGGCGCAGCCGAACCCGTCGGCCTCCGCGTACTCGGGCGGGACGGGCGGCAGCGCGCGCCACGCGCCGCGGGACGGGTCCAGCACGTCCCACGACACGCGCCCGTGCCCGTCGTCCCTGCCGCTGCCGTCGCGCTTCACGGCGTACAGCCACTGCTCCGCGAGCCCCAGCTGACGGCGGAGGCCGTAGAAGTAGTTGCCGGCCAGCAGGCGGCACCACTTCCGGCACACCAGCCTTAGCTTGCAGTGGTCAGCTCTCGGCACCCGGATCAGACAGGCAATGGCGAGGTCGTCCGGAAGGCCCGGGAGCAGCGGGCACGGCGGCCCTCCGCGGCTGCTCCTCCGGTCTGCGCCGCCCGGTAGCGGCTTCAGCGGGTGGATCGACGCCCTCAGGCTCGGTTGCACGCACGCCTTCGACGCCGGGAGTCGCCTCGCCGCCGCCGCGGCCGATGATCTGTCCACCCGGCAAAAGCATGCAGAGCTGTCAACCTGCGGCGAACCATCACAAGAAACAGAAATTGTTGTTAGGCAGCAGCTCAACAAATTTGTATCAAGAAGAAATAATTGGTGTTGTTGGGAATTGAATTGAGTGTGTTTATTTCCCCGTAAACGTGATTGGCTGACGAAACTTTAGAGTGATCAGACAAGAGCATGAGACACAAACACTGAATGGTGTCATGAAACAGCAACTACTTGAAGAAGTAGTAGTTGAACAACTACCTTCTGGGGGACCAGGCAAGTTTGATGGCATCGCCATGCAAGTTTCACCATGAAGGGCATTAGCAACGGCTGTGATGATATGTTTTCATCCATACATTTTGAATAGAGGAAGCAGTGCTGAACGTATTATTATGCAACTAAGTAACTGAATGAACCTTCCACAGATCAAATGAAAATGATTTGTAAACTGAACTTCCACTCCGCCCAGAACAATGCGCGATTATACATTACAAAAAGCATAATCTTTTCTAGAAGAAGAACGTCAATTATTCTCAGATGGAAAAGTCGCCGGAAGAAAATATCTAGATGCTCATACTGATAGACGCTAACAGACTTCCATCTGCTTCAGAACAAGATTGCTTGGTCATTTTTTCCTCGAGTGTTTCTTCTGAATTATTAGATTAGAATTCTATGAACTAACCAATCCATCCATGGAAAATACGGTATGCTGAAACTGAACTGATGGTCTGTCTGACTAAGAACAACAGGCTTACAGGCCAAAACCCAGAAGCATCGTCAGAGAGATTTCCAAAAAACCTGCTCAACTAAAACAACCCAACGAGCAACGATGGCATATATGCAAATAATTAAGCAAAGGAATATGAGACAGAGACAGACAGACAGATACAGAGAGAGAGAGAGAGACTCACCAAGGGAGCTGATCTGTTTCTTCTGTCCATGGCTGCTCCTGAAGCAAAAACGAATTGAGAAGCTGTCTGCAGCTGCAAGAACCAACCGATCACCAATCGGACATATCACACCATTGCTATCCTCGTCCTCTCACTTCTCCTAACGAACCGAAACCGTTGGAAGAAGCTGGGAAATGGCAGACTCAATCGAATCCTCCCAACCAGAAACTCCTCCTTCCAGCACCCTGCTGCCTTTCTGCAAACAAATGCGAGGAGGAAGACGAGAAAGAAGTAGCGACTGGTGACACCATGGAGGCCGCCCCTCGCATTAAAACCTGGCGTGTGTGCCTGCCAGTGGATCCGGTCCGCACCTGCGGCGCACACACACAGACAGAGCACTCGGCTGGGCGCCACCAGGCCCACAGGCCCCATGTCCGTTGCTGTCATTTCGTCTCCTTCTCAGTCAACCACTCCTGTTCGTCTGCATGGCTGATCACTGATTGCTTCCCCAGAAAATTATCTAATCTAATCCTCCAGATCATTTGGGTGCTTGGCACTTGGCAGCTGAGACCACCAGCTGCTCTCCTTCTTCTGATGCTGAAAGATGAGCTCCTAAATTTTGCAGTGTTCTAACAAACTGAACTGCTTTTGTTTCTCCTGCTGTTTGCTTCTTTGTTTGTTTGTTTGCCCGCTGCTCTGAATAGATCAGCAGATGATAATTGACATTGTCTAGCACAAACTCGACGTGACGACGTATTCATGATTAACAGTTTTGATCTTTTCTGTTCTGCAGAACTTTCATGAAAGTTCTTACTTGTTTTGCGACAGCAAAACGAGAACAGAAGAAGGCCGACGTAACAGAACCTCTACAAGAAGCAGGAAAGCAGACAAGGGGGGACGGCAAGCGACAGCGTCAATAGTACGTCAGGATGAGGCGAGTGCAGAGACGACACACGAGTAAGTGCGACTAAGGCCCTCTTTGGCTGGGCTCCTACTGGCTCCGGCTCCTTACTACAGCGTTGGAGGAGCCAGAGCCGGAGGAGCCAGAAAACGTGGCTTCACCCGGCTCCTAGTTCATTCTGTGAGGAGAGAGAAAAACGACTCCTTGCTACAGTAACATGTTCAGGAGGAGTCGGAGTCACTAGAAGCCCTGCCAAACAGACCCTAAACTAAGTTGGAGTTCCTTGGAATCAAAACAAGGGGAAAGATGTGAGGTGTGTGATCGGCTGGTGGCCTCACATCACCGGGAGATGATAGGTCAATTTGCAGGAGCAATTATAATTCATAGGATAGGGCTGCATGGCCAGCATATTATCGATGACAATGTGCACCAAGTACCATTTTTTTTCATTTCTTTGAAAAAGCAAGCACAAAGATGCCTTTCAAGTTTCGACTGGGATGTCAATACATGAGCTTTTGCCTCTCAGTATTTCAAATGGAAAACAATAGTGCCCCAGGACCTCATGGGTTCCCGCCTGAGTTTTATCAAGCCTTCTGGAATGTGATTAAAAGAGACTTGATGGATTTGTTTGAGGACTTCCATAGGGGCACTTTACCTCTACATAGTCTGAATTTTGGCACAATTATTCTTATCCCAAAATCCAGTGAAGCGAAACAAATACAACAGTATATGCCAATTTGCCTGTTAAATGTTAGTTTCAAAGTCTTCACCAAGGTAGCCACAAATAGAATCGTGAAGGTCGCGCAAAAAGTGGTTAGACCGATACAAACAGCTTTCCTCCCCGACAGGAATATCATGGAGGGAGCTATAGTTCTACACGAAACGATCCATGGGTTGCATAAAAAGAAATATAATGGGGTTTTGTTTAAAATTGACTTTGAAAAGGCGTATGATAAGGTGAAATGGGAATTTTTTGCAACAAAGTCTGAGAATGAAAGATTTTTCACCAATTTGGTGTAACTAGGTACAAGCATTTGTACAAGGAGGGAATGTTGGGATAAAAGTTAATGACCAACTAGGACCATATTTCCAAACCCGAAAAGGCCTCAGACAAGGTGATCCATTATCCCCAATACTATTCAATATAGTGGCGGATATGTTAGCGATCATTATCGCGAGAGCTAAAGAGGATCATCAGATAAAGGCGATAGTGCCTCACCTCATAGAAGATGGTTTATCAATATTGCAATATGCAGATGATACAATTATTTTTATGGACCATGATATTGATCAAGCAAAAAATATGAAGTTGTTGCTTTGTACTTTTGAACAATTATCGGGTCTAAAAATAAACTTTCATAAGAGTGAGATTTTCTGTTTTGGACAAGCAAAAGAATGTGAATCTCAATATTCACAACTCTTTGGCTGTAAAGCAGGATCCTATCCCTTTCGCTACCTAGGAATACCAATGCATTTTAAAAAATTAAATAATAAAGACTGGAGGGTTATTGAAGAAAGAATTGAGAAAAAAATGTGTAGTTGGAAGAGTTTCTATCCGCCGGTGGTAGGCTTGTGCTAATCAACTCAGTGCTATCTAGTTTACCGATGTATATGCTCTCTTTCTTCAAGGTACCTCGAGGTGTTCTCAAGAAAATAGAATATTATAGATCAAGATTTTTTTGGCAATATGATCATCACGAGAAAAAATACAGACTAATAAAATGGGGCTTAGCATGCCAACATAAGGAACAAGGTGGTTTGGGAATTCAAAATCTTGATTTACAGAATAAGTGCTTGCTAAGTAAGTGGCTATACAAACTCGATAATGAAGATGGAATGTGGCAGGTGAAAGCCCAAGTTTGATTTTGGTTAATTGATGAAACCTATGGACTAACCCTTGTGCTAAGTGTTTGATCTAGCTAGGGTAATTCACCTTGACACGTGAAGCTAGAAGGATGACAATGGTGCATTGATCAAGTGCTTCATGAACTAAGAAAAAAAAGAAAGAGAAAAACAAAAATGGGCTCAAGGCAAAGGTATATCTATATGGCCATTTTTGGTTTAGTGATCAAGACACTATAGAGAGTGTGATCACATTTAGGATAGATAGTCGTACTATCAAGAAGGGAAAACTCGTTTCGATTGCGGTTATCATGTGCCACTAGGTTTGCATTGCATACATTTAAAATGAACCTAAGTGACACTAAAATTGTGAAACAAATCCAAGAAAATATTATGTGAAGGCTAACATGTGAACACAAGGACTGGATCATATCATGTTGGCATATGGAAGCTTAGAGAAGAAGAAGCAACTCATTTGGACACGAGACAGTGGTCCGGACGCAGGGTCCGGACGCTAGGGATGCTCGGTCCGGACTAACGCAGATGCGTCCGGTAGCATACCCTAGCATCGGCTGGCAGCGCACAGGACCACCAGACGCTGTTGTGCGTCCGGACACAGGACTCCAGTCATGAGTCCGGAGCCACGGAGCTCTCTATTCCCCTCTGGTGGATTTATCCGAACGCTAAGCTTAGTCCGGACCATGGACTCCGGACGTGCGTCCGGACTTTTGGAGCTCTCTGGAATCTCTCTGCTGAGGTCCGTACGCTACTATTCCCCGCGTCCGGAGGCGACGTGGCAGCAGCAGAGCAAGGCGGGAACGAGCGGATTCAAATGACAGGCTGACTGGACACAAGTGCATTGGTCCGGATCCCAAGTTTCGCGTGTCCGGATGATGCGCCCGGACTGGAAAGCAGAGGCGCTGCAGCTCGGTCAGAGAAGGGTCCGGACGCTACCTTTAGTCCGGACCCCCTTGCAAAGTGCGTCCGGAGGCACGCGGACAGTGGAGAAAAGAGGAGAAAACGGCTAGTCTTTTGGTGGTGGCTATTTATATGTTTTGGTCGGCTCTTAGGGCTCTCTCTTGCACCTCCCATTCATTTTCACTCATTGTGCTTGCTTGAGATAGCCTACAACTCATCTCTCTTTGCTTTGCTTGCTAATTCATGAGTTTGAGTGAACCAAGTGCTTTGATCTTTGCATTGCATCTTAGTGGCACTTGGTCATCGTCATCGCTGTGGGATTTCTTATTATTCTTGGTATTTGCCAACACCTAGACGGCTTGGCGATTGTGGAGAAGCTTCGGCGCGTGTTGGTGATTGTTCGCGGCCGACTTCATCGACTTGTGAGAGGGCTTGTATCCACCTCGGCGGAGCGCCAAAGGGTAACTCTAGTGGATTGCTCGTGTCATTGAGTTACTCTCATTTGGGTGGTTTCTTGTGGCGTTCAGGTAGTGGGCTTGGCTTGTGAATTGCCAATTAGCCACCGAAACACCATTTGATTAGTTGACACAACGGGGACTAGCTTGGTGGCAACCAAGTGAACCTCGGGAGAAAAATCGATTGTCATCTTGTCTCCCGGCTACTCATTGGTATTCTTGTGATTGGTTCTCTACATTGACATCCATACATCACAAGGCATCGGTATAACAATCATCACCTCTCTTGTATTTATCTTTTCTAATCTTGCCTAGTTAGCTTGCTAGTTAGTTATTGTTTAGTTGTTCTAGCTTGCTTGAGCTAAGTGCCTTAGGTTCTTGCTATTGTGTGTAGGCACTTAGTTAACTAGAATTGCTTGGATAGGTGGCTTCGCACCCCTAGTAGAGCTAGAGAAAAAAGTTTCGCTTAAATGTTTTTCTAACCTTTGCTCTAGTGGTTTGTAGAATTTTTATAGGTTATTCACCCCCCTCTAGCCATCTAGGACCTTTCAGTAGGAATTATTACGAAACAAGTATCTAAAAAATAAAACACTCTCCCAAGTAAATAAGAAAGTTGACGATTCTTATTTTTGGATCGGCCTAATGGCAGTGAAGGACCAATTTTTTAATTTGTTGTAGTTTAACTTAAGGGATGATTCGCAAATCAGGTTCTGGGAAGATACCTGGTTAGGAAATCAACCTTTAAGTTACAGATTTCCAAACTTGTTCAATGTAGTTCGCAAAAAACATGCATCAGTAGCCGAAGTATTCAGCACTACTCCCCTTAATGTCTCTTTCAGGAGGGCAATAATTGGAAGTAAATTCCTGGAATGGAATAATCTGATTGCGATGATTGTCAATGTTAACCTGCAAACAGGGAAGGATTCTATTACATGGACCTTGAGTAAAAGTGGTAGTTTTACGGTTAGGTCGATGTATAGATACCTAATCAATAATGGTATTAAAGTAACACAAGAAATTTGGCGTGTAAAGCTGCCACTTAAAATTAAGATATTTCTTTGGTTCCTTAAAAAGGGCGTAATACTAACTAAAGACAACATAGCTAGAAGAAATTGACAAGGAAACAAATATTGCTGCTTCTGCAGTAATTTTGAAACTATTCAACATCTGTTTCTTTGAATGCAAATATGCTAAGTTTCTTTGGGAGGCGTTGCATATTGTGTTTGGTATTACTCCACCATGTACTGTAGCAAACCTCTTTGGGAGTTGGCATAAACAGTGGGGAAAAGATTCAAGCTTGTTATTACTAGCAGGAGCAGCTGCTTTCTTTTGGTCCTTATGGCTCACTAGAAATGATAGTGTTTTTGACAAGTGCAGTCCTAAAACATTTTTGTAGGTATTATTCAGGGGAACGCATTGGTTTCGGTTTTGGGGTCAGTTACAGCGAAGTGAAGAAAATAAAGATTGCATCTACAAGGCTTGTCAGGCTCTGGAGTCGTCTGCTTTGGCATTTTTTTCCTCTTATGAATGGTCCATTATGTCTAGGATTGCAAACTGATTTTCTATCTTTTTTGAGTCTGCTTTAAACTTAAGTCTGAGAACTTTGTAATAATGTGGTCTGATTTCTCACGTTCTAGTGGGAATGAAGCCGGATGTTTTATTCCATTATCTAAAAAATGAGCTTTTGCCTCTGCGCGGAAAACCTTGTAGATATCATGTTTTCTATAGGTTCGTGGACCAGGTAAGGCCTTATTTAAAGGGAACGTACTGTGTTAGAATGTATTTGAACTAATTTTCATTCCAGGGTAATGTTAATGTATATCTTTTACTTACTAGGAGGTAATATCTCGACTAAATCTAAACCATTATTTTTTTTAGATTTTTTAGAAATAACCATTTAACTAATCTAAGTAATAAAGAAGGAAACATTGTCAAGACTAGCCGTAGCCCCTGCATGCACGCACAACCTTCCTTTTGTTTCCGTGTATCGTTACTTTTTTTCTCATTGTATTGTACTTTTTTCCTCACTGTACTTTTCCTTTTATGAATTTTAATTTATTTTTACAAATATATAAATACTATAGACATTGAAATATTTTGTATAGTTTTATTGTTTGATATATTAGTAAACAACTAAAATATTTATGTTATCTTTTCAATTTTTTAAACCAAATATCTACATGCATAGGTATGGTTCTACTAAAATAATTGAAAAAGGAATACAAATTAATATTGTATACGGATAAAATTTCATATGCATATACGTTGAGCAAATACTAGCGTACGTATGTTAATCCGGCACCTATACACGTGTGGCACATATATGTGTATAAACTAGGTAGTTATGTTAATTAAATTTTTGTCATAACTAAAGTTGCATAAACAAAAAGATTTAACCACATTAAGTAGATCATGCCAGCATCAATTAGATTTAAACAAAGATTTTTATATCTAAACTTTCCTTATTTAACATATTTTAAAAAATAAAAAATTAAATTATTATATATTTATGTTATTACCTCCTAGAAAGTAATATATTATTTTAGCCATCCGATCTAATTAAATGAACAACTCACAGTTATATAAAGATATCACAACAAATCCCTTCATTCCAATCCACTTCAACCTATAGAAAACTAGTATAATGCCCGTGCTAACGCTACGGCTCTGTTATAAAAAATAGTTACCTGAGTTTGATTAATGAAGCAAAAGGTGTATGAGTCCTTTGAAATATTGAGAAACATGAATGCAATTACCGATAAAAACACATAACATAAGCATTATATATATGTTCTTAAATTGGTAAGTAAAAGGCTCACAGCAGTTTTGTTCGTGTTATTTCAAATAACTCTACAACTTAGATGTAAAGCTCTGACGGAATATATACGCGGTGGCTAACTAAAGCTCTTTATTAGAATGTAAGATCACAGCCTCCCAGTTCATTTGAATGTAATGTTACAATTATGAACCTAAGATAGAAAAGGCAGTAGAGGATATATATTGGCTCTTTGACTCATATTCCTTGCCAACTACAAAACCAAATAAACTAGTTCAAGATCATCCTTCCTGCAACAGAGCCCAGGCCCAGCTACTTATTTCAGATGCAACAAACTCTGTTTAGAGAAAAAATTTACAAACAGTCAGACCCCTGTTTTAGAGATATGACCAAAGAAAATAGAGAGATTGAGTAATATGTTTAGAACACAACTACATACATGAAAAATGGCAATCAGCCCATCGGCTTCTCCAATAAAAATACTAAAGCCTTTGAAATAACCAGAGATGCCTAGTGAATATTCAGATTAGTCCATTTACGAATCTTAGGGCCAGGTTCATTATTTTCCTTCAAGGTTCTCTTGTAATTCTACATGTAGAAAATGTGTTTTAATATACTAAATTTTTAACTATTGCATGGGAACAAATATATTTAGAAGGCAACAAGGTGACACCATAATCAAGGAATGTGGCCAACTTATTTCTTTTGTTAATTCATTCAGGTGGGCTGAATGCAAAAGGCCAAGGTCAGACCAGTAGCAGTACTATACCAGCCCCAATTGACGTGCATTTTGACTGAAAAGTTTTGAAGACATCTATGTTAAGAGCAATGTGTAGTCAGCCCACTTACTCCAGCCTATACAGACACCTATTTCAAGTGCTACATGGGCCTTAGTTATAACAAAAATAGAAGTTTGATGACAAGATCGCTTGAACTCAATACCGAAGACTGTAAGTAGATATGGCACCAGGAGTGGGGAACAAGAATTATGACCTCTCAGTTAGTGAACCAAGTATGAAAAAAAACAGGCAACATATCGTGAGTTCTGAGTAGCTACAGTTCAGTGGCAAAAATCCAAGGCCATCGTCACAAGCTCATGGAACTCCCGTTCAGAATTGCATGCTCAGAGGACAGGCCATTAAGGACTCCGGGAAGTTCCCTGAACCATGCCTGTCCAATTTAAACATACAGAAGTTTCAGTCCTCTAAACCATGTCTGTCCAATATAATGTATAATAATTTAAACATAGTTTCATGGTTGTTTCAAGCTGACAGATGTCCTACCTTAATCAGGCTGGACAAGCAGTGAACACCAATGCCCTCAGGTACAACTCCTTTGTTCAGCTGGTCCCTCACATGTTCCTCTTGGTCATTCTCTGGATTAATGCGAAAGATACCCTTAGCCTGAAATTGGAACGCAGGAACTTCAGGGCCTAAATGGTTTTGGTTTCACTTGATACATTTGTAAGGGGAAATAATTTACCAGGCACTTGCTGGCTGATAGAACAATTATGATACAAATGCGAACACCGTCAAAAATAAAACTTGAAGCTTAATTTAAAATCATGAAATTGACTCCTTGGATATTCTAAATAGGTTTGGAGAAGGAAAAATGACATATTATGAGCCTATTCAAAAGGGAAACATTTTTCATGTAATCATAGTGGATTATGGTACCAAAACGATAGTTCTAAGCACTGTCTAAATTCTCCAGCAATTTTCTCAAAATATCAGACCTCATTTACAGTCAAAGGATTTATAGAAAATAACATAAGTAAACACTAAAATCTTCTGAATCCATTGTGTACTTTTGATTCATGAGAACAAATATGTTTCAAATTTAATTGGGTCCATCATTTCTGGACTCGCCATTGCTTCATATATTAGTGCCACATGCTAAACCTTAACCAAAACTCGAAACTCACAAATACAATATAGAAGAGGTGGGTTGAAGGTCTCTTAAACACACCTTTTGTACCAATCTGCACCTTAACAGGCTGCAATCTCCTGAGGGCGGATGCGGCGCCATCTCCACCAGCTTCCCGATCTCGCTCAACTGCGGAAGGATCCTCGCCGCGCGGATCGCATTCCCACGGTGCGGCCACCACTTTCCCCTTAGTGCGCATTTCAAAAAGGAAGTTACAAGCCCCTTTCCCCTTCTCACTCCATATAAAACTGTAAAAAAGGAAACTTACAAGGTAGTGTCAACTCTTAAAAATAATGAAAACTTCCAATTAGATCACTTAGCTAATAACAATTGAATTATGCCTAAGTTAAAAAGGGTATGTCGAGGAGGCATCAATCTGATCATGAGATGTCTAGATAATCTCTATGCAAGTAACTAAATATTATTTTCTTAATTAATCAGTGCCACACTGCCACTACAAAATTTATACCACTAAGACTGAACTGAAAATCTAGCCACCACCTGATAGATATTGATTATTGAACCAATCTCTTATCGGACATTGGTGCACAAATAAGAGATTTATGAAGTAAAAAACTTGTATACCTTAATCAATTGCTTTATCCGCTACCCTCCCAGGCATTGTGTCTTTGCGTGCCAGGCTAGTGCCAGAATGGATAACACAAGGCCGTTGTCCATTCACGGACGCATGTAAAATTCAAGTTTAGCGAAACCCTGAATACCTGCAAGACCGAAATACTCAAGAATTCCAATGAAATTACTTAGTTCAAAATGAGGCCGTATAAAATGCTACTATTGAATCCTCTGTATCAATATCAAATAAGTTGAAGACATTTCATGTGCTTTTGCTATCGCCTTGATTTATACACTTAGGTCCTGATTTGTGCGATCAAATAGCATACTCTAAAGCAGACAGCTTATTAGGGCCATCAACCTAATAGGAATAAAACTGTCAGGGGATGCAATTGAATGCTAATCATATACAATCCAGCATCCAGGCATAACAGCAGTAGCAGCAAATTGAGAGAGAAAAAATCGACAGGAGATGCAAAGGAAAGGATGAGCGTACCTAGTGACCCATGGGCACGACATTGTGGCAGCTACCAATCCCAAGTACCCATTCGCCTCCAGCAGCCTGTGCGCATTCCACTCCACATGCGGGAGGTCGGCCCCAGCGACGACTGCGCCTGATTTGAAACGGCTATTTAGAATAAGCTGGGATCCGCCGCAATTTAGTCCTTGGAGCGAGGGCGAGTTGGATGTGCGAGGCATCCTCCGCCTGATGCGCCTGGAGCTCCTAGCAGGGACGCAGAGTGGGCTCAGGCAGCGGCGTGATGAGCTCCGGTGACCGAGGGGAGCAGGGGAAGATTGGGAGGTGGGCGACGAGCGGCGGCGACCGAGGGGTCGAGGACCGTGCGGGAGAGGTGCACGGGTAGACAGATGAGGTGATGCGTGGGAGGAGGAGGTCGTGGAGCCGAGGTGCCGTCTCTCTTCCGTTTCCCTTCCGTGATTGCAGGCTATGATTTTGCGCCCTCAAATCTCAGAGGCGATTTCCATTTTTGCGAGACGGAGCGAGCGGGCGGGCGGCGCTATTTCCTTTTTTGCGAGACGCAGCGGGCGGGCGGGCGGGCGGCGCTGCGGGGTGAGAGGTGGGTGAGAAGTCTGGTACAAACATCACTTAGATTTGATATTAAAGTTTCGTTTGCCTTTGATTTTAATAGATGAAAATTTCTGTGTGTAATTTTTTGGATGCATAAAAATAAGATTCCTCAGTGGGGGGCGTTCGTGTGGATGAAACTAGACATATTTGAAATGTTCAATTATACTAGAGATAATGGTTTGCACACCGACCAACGATCATGTAACAACAGACTGCAGTAGACACCAAAGCTATTATTGTCATTATCATTTAATGAAGGTGCACGTGCCTTGATGTCAAGGCAAAATGACGTTTACTGCGTGGGCAGACCGGCGATCGAGCTTAGCAATTCGTCTTGCTGAAAAGTACAGCAGTCAGCAGTGCAACGTCGTCACTGAATATTGACCGATACTTAGAGCGAGGAATGCTTACCGAGCTCATGTCATGTGTGTTTATTTTAAAGAAATAAGAAAACTTGATAATTCCCACCTTGCCATCATCATGTCAGTGTAGTGTGCCCCAGCGTGGAGAAGAAACTGAAAGAGAAACATTGACGTGGAATACGGACGACTTGGTTTGAGCAATTTTTTTCCTTACTGAAAAGGCCATGCGAGCCATGGAAGACTTGGTTTCATCGGTATCTGTTCTGTGGAAAAGGGGTTACCGTTCCGGCTTCCAGAGATACTGAACTTGAGAAACCGGGCAAATAAACATCGTTGGCTTTGTCAGACTGAACAAAAATCGCAATCAATTTTGTATTTTTGTTGTCTTTACCGCGCAAGGAAAATCACATTCTTATGAGTTTCTCCCCATTTCGTCAGCAACTGAAGAAATGGTTGGTTAAATGGCTAGAGGCCGTCAGAAAAAAAAATATTTGCGTGAGAAAGATCTTTCTTCTTAAGTAAAAATGCCTGGAGGCTGTCTTTCAGGTCAGAGTTTTTTTTTTATCATCAGCAGCTGACGCGCTGTAATGAATACAGCTGGTCAGTGATAACTGATCATTACACAACCATGGAAGCACATCCTGCAGCTTTGTTCTGCAAGTTTTGTCCACCAGCGCTTGAATTGATACTGAACTCCTGTTCACGATCTCATCGGCAAACAACATTCTAAAAAACTAACAGCAGACGATGGTATGTAAAGCATGTTAAATGACCCAAAACAATATGATATATGTTAAATGCATTCCATAAGTTCTTTGTTTTCCTGAACCGTATGCACTTCGTAGTAACACAGTGATTACACGTATTCACAGCCTCATCCACAAACATCATTCTAAGAAAACTAGCAGAAAATGATGAAATTCAAAGCATGTTAAATGTCCCAAAATGATATGATATATGTTAAATGCATTCCATAAGTTCTTTTTTTCCTGAACTGTCTGCACTTCGTATTAATACAGTGAGATACTATATGACTGTCTGCACAAATTCGTCACCCCAGTTTTTGGGGTTCCCTCCTATGGCCACAAAGCAAACTCACCAAATCCACTCCACATAAACATACGTTTAGCATAATGCATTACTATTTTACTGTCATTCTGAACTACTGGCCCTCTCCACTAGCAGTGCTTCCTGAACCTCTTCTGCTTACAGTGGTATTCTTCAGTATCTGCAAAAAGGCGAAAAACTCCAATCATTATTAGTACGTGTTATTCCTGCATCACCCTACTAGAGTACTACTGGTACTGGCCAGCATTTTTTCATAAACAAAAACATTGCAACCCAATATAACTCTAAATTCCATGGCAATATAGAATACAATCCATTAACCAGCAAATCTTTTTGGTGCACCGACAGCAACTAAAGCAGCAATAGAATTAATGTTGCGAATATCAGACAATGGCTTCAGTTCTGATGGTACAGCAGTATATGTAGAATAAAGACAACATCATTGTGTCCATGAACGATGAAGCATGGCAAGTAGGAGTACTAAAAAAATTTGACAAGATGATAAATAATTAAACAGTACAGAAATTTGTATGTGCCAAAAACATAGCCAAAGCAACAGAAATTGTACCTGTCGAAGCATCTGGTTCTCGTTCTGGAGGGTTGATAGCCTCTCTTCCATCTCCGAGTTCTTCTTCTCAAGGCCCTTCACCTTCACCTCCAGATCAGTCAAATAAGCCTTCTTCCTCTCTCTTGCCTGTTGAGCTGACACCCGGTTCCTCAGTAATCTTCACAAATCATGAACATAGCAAATCAAGACAACTTCCAGACCCAAGACTGGATTAAGTAACCATAGTACATATACATTGCAATTTATTGCAGTAAATTGGGAAAAAAAATTGAGAAGGCTGAGACATTCGTAAATGGTAAAATAGAGAATAATTCACATCATGACAATTTTTTACATTTCCCCAGAATTCATTTTAATGTAACACCAATTCACCTAAGGCCTTGTTTGGATGCACATGTATCTCTCTCAAACCACATGTATTGGAGTGTATTTGAACTAATATACATTCCAATCCACTTCAATCCATGTGGTTTGAGGTTGATACATGCGCATCCAAACAAGACCTAAGAGTTCAAATTGCACACAAACAATGTTTTCCAAAATTTAGATCATATAAAGTATTTCCCATCCCTGATCTCGATTGAAATAAAATGCTACACTTGCATTTGCATACCAGCTGAACTCTCAATAAGGATTTATACACTCTAATGGCACTAGCATTGCTTCTTAGGAAAACATTAGCATTAATGTGCTAACAGTTAAACGCTGAAACGCCACCACTAGTGTCCAAAGGTATCACTGGTGTCAAACAAACACCACCACTCCAATGTCGACATCACAAGAGGTGCGGGACCAACAGAGATGCTATAAGCATAAAGGAACCATATGATATGTCCAAAACTGTTATCTGCGTCTCTTCTCCCACTCCACTTGCATTGCATTTGTACCCCACCAAACTTTTTAGATGAGCAAAAAGCAAATCACGCAAATATCCGTAACCTAGGCTACGGATGGTGGCGCCCCTCGCGCATGTAACGGATGTTTGCTATCTTCTTATTAATCAAAGCCGGGAAACTGGATCTTTCAAAAAAAAAAAAAACTTATTTCAGCAGGCGTCTTCAAAGCTATTAATTTGTTTCGATCGACCGCCACCTCTTCCTACTGTTGCCCAAGCACAGTTCCAACAAATTACAAACTGATCGAGCATCACTGTCTAATTATCTTAGCAACTAACAATTTCCCAGCCGGCTACATTACTCCTGTTTTTGAAAACAATAGTCTTCCAACCACCTTAGCTCCACAGGCACTCGTTTCTTATCTAAACCCCACAAAGGGGGACCTAATTCTGATGTGGATACAAACAAATATGGTCCAGTACTAGTACTAGTACTAACACTAAATCCAAACATGCATCATGGCTCATGAAAGATATTTTATTTTGTCAACAAATGAGCTTGCCCGTGACGCGGTCACTCGTCCCTTCATCCAAACAAACTGAATTTCGTAGTACTACCAACTTTGTTGTGTCCTCTTTCTCTACCAGCAAAGGAAAAAAAAAATGAACGAACGTGGAGCAGTATACTATATATACTTTTTAACTAAACTTCCTCGCTCACAGGTCGCCGGTGATGCTAGGTGTTGCTAGTATTATGCTACAATTACTAGGATTACAGAATCTCACACGCTGACACGCACCTTTTGAGGCGCTTGTGCTCCTTGTCGGCGGGGCTGCGGACGCGGCGGCGCGCGCTGGCCTGCGCCGTGGACGACTGGGCCAGGGCGCGCTCTGCGCCGGCGGCGCCCGGGGCAGCATCCCTGCCCGATGTGGAAGCGCCCGGCAGCTCCAGGCCCAGCTCCGGCACTCTCCTTATCTCCTCGTCGCTCTCCATGCCTGCAACTCAATCACACCACCACACACATGGGCACATGGCTCAGTTCAGCAAAGGAGTCAAGACCCACCGGTGGTAAAGTTCCAATCCAAGAACTGAGAGTGGTGACAAAGATTAATGAAACCAAAAGAGCAAATTAACACGAATGGAGATGATGCACAGGATAGTTCGACGGAACGCGGGGGGGTTGGCAGAGGTGATATAGGTTTAGCTTGCCTTCCTTGACCTCCATGTCCATGTGGTGCGCGGAGCTGGACGACCTCTCGCTGCTGGAAGGCCGCGAGCTCGCCGCCTGCTCCTGCATTCTGGCTCGCTGCTCTCCACCTCCGCCTCCTCAGGGCTCTGCAGCAGATTTGCCCGCGTGCGCGCGCGCACTCCGCTTTCTCCTTCCCTATCTCCTCTCTCTCCTCCCCCGCGATCCTTCCTGTCTGTCCCTCCCCTCCTCCTCGTCGCTTGCGTAGCTTGTATGGACCAAGACTGCTTTTTGACGCCACACAAGTTTCTACGACTCAGCTCCTCAACAGCTCTAAGAATTCCATATCAACCCTCCTCTTCTTACATCCAGGTCCTCATGCACCGGGAGCACACAGACCGTAGGGGGTTTCACCCATAGTTTCCAGAGGGCAAGGACTTTGGTGCAAAACCTGCCCCAGCGACAGCATTAATTGCGAGACAGGCCACTGGGGGTGGCCGGGTGGGTTTGGGGGTTTTAGCGGCGGCGACCCAGCCGTCGGGCCTTCACAAATCGCACGGCCGGGGACAGGCGCCCTCGTGGCCGCCGCCGAGACCACGCGTTCGCCGGCGCCATCTCAAGGCGCGCAGCCCATCAACGTGGCCGCGCCCCGGCCCTTCGCGCTCCCCCGCCCGCCTCGCCGACGCGCGGGCCACCTTGCCAGCCCGGGCCCGCGCGTCGGTGGCGCCGCTCCGGCCGCGCGGCGCTTTCGCGTGCGCCAGGCCTTCCCCCGGCGCTCGTGCGCCTGGCTGAGAGGCTGAGCGCGCTGGCCCGTCGTCGGCCACGCGAAAAAGAAAAGCCCACACGGGTTCGCCGTTCGCGTGAGGTGGACGGCGCGCGCCGTGTACTGCTGCGCACTTTGCCGGCCGGCCACGGCCATCACGTGCGTCGGCGTCGTGGAGGTGGAGCCGAGGATGCTCGATCGATCGGTCGAGGCCGTGCAGTGCAGGTGTATGTGCTGCGCCGGTGACGAGGTGGCTCTCCATCTCCCTCCATCCCCCAAATTCTCCATCCCCCAAATTGTAAGTCATTCCATGAATCTTGGAGAGTCAAAGTTTCTTGAGTTTGACCAAACTTATATAATAATATAATAATATTTATGATATCAAATAAGTATCATTAGATTCGTTATTAATTATATTTTCATAGTATACATATTTGATGTTATAAATTTTTATAGTTTTCTCTATAATTCTTAATCAAACTTGAGATGTTTTGACTCTTCAAGATTCTTGGAATGACTTAATTTGGGATGGAGGGAGTAGCACTAGTAGTACTGGGATCATGTGCTGCTGTCAGCAAAGATTCAGTAGCGTGCGTGGAGACGTGGAGTTTGTGGCGCACGCACACTGATCGAACCTTGTATGTACTTGTAGTGGACGCACAGGCCGGGGCTCCAAAAGTTAGAACGGTGGAATAAACTTTTACTTTATCCTTTCTTGGAATCGAATGTGTATATATATATATGGAAATAAATTGTCTAGTAACCTAATTATGTTCGATTCGCAGACGTGTATGTATGCCTTCAAGTAATTAACAAAGTTGTTATTGAGTATCTTTTTCGTATGCAATGGTGTCGTTGCCGCCAAAAGAAAAATTACTCTACATTTTGTTAGTTAACGAACGAGTGAGGTTCAATTCTTTCATCATTTTGGCAACATCTACGAACCAGTTTGTTTCACGTTGAGTATGGAATTGTTTGGTACTCTCTTCGTTCTAAATCGTAAGACATTTTGATTTTTTTATACATATATTTTGTTATATATCTAAATATATTATTATGTCATAGCAAAGTGAATGTACTAAAAAAATTAAAATAATTAAGGTGGTTTATAATTTGGAACGTAAAGAGTACCAAACTTTCACATTGATATTGATGGGAAGGAGAGATGGTGAGGCGACAAAGATGGAGAGATTGAGATGGGTGAGGAGAATTGTGCATGAGGTGAGAAGTGCGGGTTTCTATTTTGTTTTCGTTTATATACTCAAAACAACCAAACAGGCTAAGATGGGGCTGTAGATGGATACTGAGTTAGGCCCAATTAACAGAGGCAACTTACATAAGATGTCCACCTCTGAAAATGACCTTATTTACTAATGGATTTTAAGAGACATGCTACTTTAGCTGTTGTCGTAAATCCATTTTTAGAGACATACATTTTGTGACCGCTTCTAGAAGATGATTGAATTTTGTGACCAATTCTGTTATTAAATGGCCTATCTCCTAAAAAACAAATTTATAGTAATATTAAGATAATTCTAGAAATCTATTTATTTAAGAATGTAGGGAGTATTAGTGATCAAGCATGATATCTAGATAATACCGCTTAATAGTACCATTGGATAGTGCTAAATAGTAGTGATAGAAGGTGCTACACAATACCATTACAATGTAAGCAGTGTTATATATGGTGTCTTACTTTGTGGAATAAATTTTAAATGTATTAAGGTCTTTTTTTTTGTTGGACGGAGATATTACTTTGTATAACGAATTTTGAGCACATGCTATAACTATTCTGCAGCCTGGGCTTTAAATAATACTCAGCACTCCGGCGGAGCACCGCCCACCTCCGGCGACTAGCTCCCAAAATGAGAATAATTAATATAGCAGGAGTAAAATTATTCATCTTTTATTACACAATTAATTCTTTATTAGGCAGTAATTAAAATCAAAGGAGGGAAGGCGTGGTGGCAGTAAATGAATGTTGGGGCGTGATGATCGGAGCGCCTGTAGCTATCAGAACATAAATGCACATGAGTATATATCACCACCTGCATGTACACGTGAGATTGGATCCAAAAAATCGAACGATAAATCCACAAAATATATCATCACCTGCACCTGAAGCTAGAAGGCTAGGAGGCGAGCCTGGATAGGTGGTGTTGTGCATGGCGAGAGTGCAGGTGCTCCATGCGCTTGAAGCTTGGTAGCGTCGTCCGTCCCGGCTGTGACGGATTTGAGACTACTTCGACGGTGGCGCACCCTTCATTACAACCGGTGAGGTATGCATCTCCCGTGTCAATATGTAGTGTCTTGATGTAGAGCTTGACGGTGGCACCCGGATACAGGTACTCATGATGGCGGAGTTCTGATCTGACATCGCTCTCCTAGATCCGGTGGCGCAACATTCCCTACCTCTCCTCTCCAACGGCTTGATCCAGATCTAGATCGACATTGTCCTTAACCAACAATGGCGGTCTGTCATGGCAGCTGCGGTGACCTTTCGGGGGCACTCTCCTAATGACCATCGTGGCGGCGCCCTAACTTCATCGCATCATTTGTTGGATTTGGTTTTGTTCATGAACTTATTTGTTTTTTTTACAAATGTGATGCATGTGAGGACACAAGACAGATGTTGAATGATTTCAACTTTTGTCTAGATTTTGTATAATTCTGGTGAATTTTGTTTGAATATGCAACTGTTTGGGTTTGAATTTTGTTTGAATTTGCTCCATCGTGAGAGATTTGATGCATTACTTGTCGTCCCTATTGCTAGCAACAAAAAATATATGGTGCAAAATAAAGTTTAACGTTATATGCTCAATTTTTATTGGAGCTAACTGCAACCAACGTTGAATATTTAATTAGACTAATTTTTATACGGCACCCTCACTCCATCTTAGCTGAATTTATTTCCAAATGTGCAAATGGTATTTTTTTGAATCCGTGGATGGATTTGATCATTCTGTCATTTCAATCGCGAGTGATTTTGTAATATAATTCTTTGGAAAAGTGATGTTTTATAATTACTGCTGAGATTATATCATTTTATTTGTGTAATTGTAGAGATATTTTTTAGATATTATTTACAGGCCCAAATGACACTATTGGCAAAAAATACCTTGTCTGAATGAATGTACTGCCAAAAACGACGAGTCTATTCGACCAAATGGTGGTTTTCCTAGTGCTGGATGAATGTACTGCAAAAAATGACGAGTCTATTCGACCAAATGTCTTCGGTCTTAACTAGTTTTTTTGTAATATATGGTCATTGCATTAATATTCTATCTTGCTAAATGTAAATATTTCATCTGGCTGATATTGCCTGTGCATTGAAACTAAAGTATACGATTATTATGAATAATCCTTTTTATGGAAAAAAGTGTAACCCGATTGTTCATGCGCATTTGATGTACAGGTTCAGAGTTAATTATTTATAGACCTAAATGATAATATTACTAATAAAAAGTAGATAACTTAGTGACCGGATATTTCAGTGACTATTATAGCAAATTTTACTACTCACAAGTCTAAACAAAATTATTTATGGGTATGATACTATTAGTAATAAAATTAACCTATACATAGATTTACACGTAATTATTTATAAGCCCAAATGATACTAATAGTAATAAAAATTAACCCGTTTAGATACCAGATATTTCGTTGATTATCACAGGTAAATTTACTGCTGGCATGTCTGAAGATAATTATTTATAAGCCAAATTGATAATATTAGTAATAAAATAAGTGATTATTACTGCAAATTTTACTAATAGATAATTATTTATAAACCCAAATAATAATATTATTAATAATAAATAGTTTTCCCAGAGACCAGACACACCGATGACTATTACAGAAAAATTTACTATATACATATACATACAAAATTATTTATAATTACAAATAATACTATTCGTAATAAAAATTACTCCCTCCGTCCCTGAAAGAATGAATTTCTAGGTTTGTCTTAAGTCAAACTTTTTAAACTTTGACCAAATTTCTAAAATAAAGTATTAAAAGTTATGATATCAAATTAGTATCATTAGATTTATCTAAAAACATAATTTTACATAGTGCTCATTTTAAATCATATTTATTATTATATTTTTCTATAAAGTTAGTCAAAGTTAAAAAAATTTGACTGACACGGATTCTAGAAATTGATTCTTTCAGAGACAGAGGGAGTAACTCACTGGATACAAAAACCTTGTTGATTATCACAAGTAAATTTACTGTTTGTCTGTCCTGATGTAATTATTTCTATGCACAAACGCTCCGTATAGATCGGACATGTCGATGACCCAATAAATTTTACTACGCCTAGGTTCATAAATAATTATTTATATACCAAATGCTAATATTAGTTATAAAATATATATATTGTGTATGGAAAGGAAATGACAGTAATAAAATATGGGTGACCTCTACTGAATTATTACTCCTCCATGGCTTGCTAGAATTAAAATAGACATTATGTGACCACGGAGTAATCAAACCTCAGCATGCATGCACTACTCGGGATGGTACGCACCCACCCACCACCATTAAATGTGGAATAGTAAGTGACAGTAAAATCTAGATGACCTTTATTGAATTATTACTACCTCAGGCCTCACCGGAATTTAAATAGTGAGGGTGTCTCCGGCCATCGGTGTGTTAAATTATATTCAACACCCTGACTGCTAAATAGTGCATATATATATATATGGAAATTCCTTTTTTACTCTTGCTTATATCTACTCCCGCGAGGCATTATAGGTACGCGAGCGCGCGATTGAGTCTTCCACGCGGATGTAGGTAACGTGCAGATGACGCCCTTCCACCGTCACTCCACGAAACCTTCGGCGCACCTGCCCTGGCACCTTAGCGGGTTTAGTAACATATCGTTACCCGTTCATTTCAAATCCACTTTGTCTCTCTCTCTCTCTCTCATGACGCATTCTCTCACCCGCCGTCACCAAGGTGCTGGAGATCCGCCGGAGGCCGCCGGCGGGGCCCTACTCGCGTTCGTGCTGATTCGTCGCCCTTTACGTTCGGCTAGAGCTCATCCTCGCCCTCGCCGATGCAGATCCGACGTCGGTGCAGCCAGATGCGTGGGCACGGCGTCCCTGCTCCCGTCGACTGGTGGCAGCCTTGCTCCCCTCATTAATGGTGGCAAAGGCGGCGACCCTCTTTCTCTAGCTAATCCAGCCGTGAAGCCCCTCCCTGCCTCCCGCTGGTACAGGCGACGGCGGGGCCCTCCCGTCACGGATCTTTTATGACCATATCGATCTCTAGCAAGTATCTCTATCCTGATTTTTTTCTCAAGTAATCTTGTTGTGGCCAGCAATTTCTTCAGATCTGACATGGTCTTTTTGATGCGGATGCCTTCCTATGCGCTCCCTGCTGGATGACTGCAATAATTAGATATAGTCCGATTCTTATAGTTTTTATGCATCTTGGATTTGTTTCTTGCGTATTATGTTCTTGTTTTTGGCTTTTGGATGCCGGCTTCTACTAACTACATATATCATCGTGCTCATGGATAGATGCTAACCGAAGACAAGGAGGAGCATTGTTTCTGTGCAATTTATTTTTTATTTTTATGCTTCTTGAGCGAGCAATGTATGTTCCATACTCACAATAAACATGTATGTACTGATACTCTCTATAACCATGTATAGTTTTGTCGGTGTTTCGACCCAGGGGTCAATCACCAACTAGTAAATTTGTATATTGCGTGCTCCCACTCCCAGATGTGATGCAAGAAGAACACAGTATTTATCCTGGTTCAGGCAAAGAAGGCCTATGTCCAGCGGGGAAGGAAGAATTGTATTATCTCGCACCGAAGTGCTCGTACAGGGGGGAGTACAAGCTGATTTACACGGGGGTACTCGGAGTGAGCCGAGGCCTAGAACTAGCTGGGCTACCCTAGGTAAGTCGATTGATTGCTTGAGATGTTGATCAAGCCATCACTAGATTGTCTTGTGCTCGGAGGTGGCCCTCTGTTGCGTATGCTAGGGGGTTTGTGGAGAGTGCTAGTGAGTGTTGTTTGGATGGCAGCAAGTGTGAACCGATGTCTTGTTTTTCTCTCTATGTCCTACTATCCCAGCGTCCCCTTTTATAGACTAAGGGGAGGCTTGAGAGTATAGGAGCCCTAGTTCGTATCGGTATGGGAGGCGCGTCCGTGGCTCCATGATTGTGATGGGACGTTGATTGCTGTAGCGGCATGCTCTTCCTGTCCTTTCGGTGCTCCGGGGCATGGTGATGGCGGACTGGTCGCTGCCGAACGACATGGCGTGGAACGATTGGTTTCCTGCAGACGGGTGCGAGCTCCGCGGTTGGAGCGGGACGGAGTGGACGGGTTCCATGCCGTAGTGGTTGGAGATGGGGGTCGAGCTCCCGGATCGAGGAGTATCGAGGCCTGCATGATCCTGACGCATCCCTGAAAACACGGTCGAGGGCTGTCCCATTCAAGATTCGAGGGGGTGCTTTCGGCCTCCGTACTGAAGGCGTGGCTACAGTGGTCGCACGATCGACGGATTAACCTGGGTATGGGTGATGAGTTGATGGATTTGACCGAGGTACCGGGTGCCCATGGCGTTAGGCGGGAGCAGGTAACAACATGGGATCCCCTTTACCCCATACTGGGAGTAGGTGAGCCGATCGGGCCTTCTGATCATGGGGCATTCGATCGACCCCTCTTCCGTCACTCGAGGGGTCGAGGTAGAGGGGGATTCGATCGACCCCTCTTCCATCACTCGAGGGGTCGAGGTAGAGGGGGATTCGATCGATCCTTCTTCCGTCACTCGAGGGGTCGAGGTAGAGGGGGATTCACTCAAGGGGTTGAGGTAGAGGGGGATTCGATCGATCCCTCTTCCGTAGCAGATCCTGCTCAGTCTCTCCAGTAATGGGCCGGCCCATGATCGGTCATGCTTGATGGGGAGGTAGGATGACTTTTGGATTTTTCCTGAATATTAAGCACTAAATCGCCAGGGATTAGGGTACCCCTTACCTTTGTACCCGACAGTAGCCCCCCGAGCCTCTATGCGGATAAGATGAATCCGTATAGAGGTTGTTGCTGATGATCTGTGGGGTTTGTTAACATGAAGTGGAGTTGAAGTACCTAGTCTCGAGGCGCAGGGTTCTGTTACGTTATCTTGCCGTGGGGGGGGGGGCGAGCGTCCCCCGTGGGGGTAGTCCCCGAGGCCCAGAGGAGTGATTAAGAATTCCTCTGGGGGCTTTTGATTTGTGTCTTATCGAGGGGGATTGGTATTAACTGGAGTCATAGTGCCCCATCGAGGGGTCAACTCTGTCTGCCAGGCTCCGAGTGTTTTCGACCCTCTTTCGTCGAGGGGTGTCGTGCGTAGTCTAGCCCTCAAGCCTCGTGTTGTTGGGCTTTTGCTACCTCATAGCGTCCTTCCCACGAGTCCTTGCGCTCGGATTGTGGGGTGAAGAGCGTCGTGCTATCCTCGTTCGGACAGGCCTCGAAGTCCTCAGTTAGCTGGTAACGGGGAGATCCAAGTGAGAACTCGTGCCCCCTTCGACAAGGGTCGACAGAAGCCCTGAGGCGTCCTCATTATGCAAAACCGCGTGGATTACCTAGGTGCCAACTCTGTTCGATGAGAGTCGGTGCCTCGATGCCTCCCGTCGTAGGGATCCTTGGGTATTCCCTGGTTATGCCATGGATATGTCCCGGGGGGACTCGAGAGTTCGTTCTCGAGCTGGGCTTCGTACTGGCTCCCCCTGGGTCATCCCTGACTCGGGTACTCGAGGGCGGCTGTCGAACCCTGTTCGAGGGCCAGCCTTCGCTCCCTCAAGAGTTCGATGGATGGGTCGACGCCCGTTGCTTACCTCCGAAGACAACGCCCATCATTGCCCGCCGTCCGCCGTAAGCGCGCCTTTTTAGGAGGTGTCCGTTCGACTGCAACCGTAGCAGGCGTAGGGTGCGGCGAGGAGTGCGGTGACGTGATAGGTGTGCCTTATCCTATGGAATCTGAGGGGGCGGTAGTTAGGTGCATTAAATGCGGAGATTTACCTGCCTTTTTGATGGATCCGCCCGTTGTGCTTCCGGTTATAAATACGGGGGCAGGGGTTCGACATCCTTACGCTTGCCTTTGCCTTCCTAGCCTTATTTCTCTCGCCATTGCCTTCGTCGCCCTCTGAGCCCGATCTCTACGTGTGCGAGTAAGGAGAGGAAAGATCGAGAACGCACCTTCAACCCCTGCTTCCGAGCGCATCCGCTTTCCCGCTGCCATGGCCAGCTACACCCTACGCGGCCCCGACACTTGGCTCCCTTCGACGGCGACCGTGGAGCGGCTGGGAGACCTGGTGGAGAGCGGCCTTCTCCGGCCCGTCACTTCGATGGACCGACCGGAGTGGATGGTTCCGCCGGAGTCGGATCGCCAGCCCAACCCACCGGAGGGCTACGTGGTCAGCTTCGAGGCCTTCCACCGGGCAGGGCTGGGATCTCCCCCTAGCCGTCTCTTGCGGGGGATCCTCCACCATTACGACATGGAGCTCCAACACCTCTCCCCCAATAGCGTCTCCCACGCGGTGGTCTTCACTGTCGTGTGCGAGGGGTACCTGGAGATGGAGCCCCACTGGGAGTTGTGGCTCCACCTGTTCGAGGCGGGCTTGTTCCATGCTCCGTCCGAGACCGGCTGTCGGAGGATGGTCCGGGCGGGGTGCTGCAGCATCGGCCTCAAGAGGCCGGAGGACTGGATCTCGGTGAAGATCAAGTCGAGCCATTCGGGGTGGCACTCCGGGTGGTTCTACCTGAGGAACGACGGCGACTTGCTTCCCCCTTACACCGGGAGGACAATCGAGTCGAAACCCTTCAACTGGAAGCACGACGTCCCGAAGAAATAGCAGAAACGCCTCGAGCACCTGCTTAGCGCGATCTTCCGTCTGAAGCGGGAGGGGCTTACGGCGGCGATCGTCGCGTCGGCCTTCCACCAGCGGCGAGTCGTGCCGCTGATGGCTCGCCCGCTACGCCTTGGCGAGATGCACCCGGGGGTGGATCTCACGGGGTGCCATCTCGTGGAGGACGAGCTGCCCCTCGAGAGGGTGGTCCGTCAAGTGCAAGCCTCCTTCGCCGGCGCGTTCGAGGAGGAGCATGTCGCCCGCGTCCCCATGGTGCCGGACAAGGGCCACGTTCGGCTGGTACGACACCTATTTCTCCGTCAATGTCCTCTTTTTCGTCTTGTTTGTCTCCTTTGCCTGCCTCCTAACCGCCTTGCGTTCCTCAGGGGAACGTCGCTTTCCGGAAGTCGCTGCCACCGGTGAAGGAGGAGAGGAACGACTCCCAGGTGAGACGCCTTCAGGCCGAGCAAGACAAAAGAGACAAAGATAAGGCCAAGGAGGAGAGGGGCAAAAAGGCTCGAGAGAAAGAGGCGCATGACCAACGCCGGTCACGGCAGAGGCAAGTCGGCCTCCCCGAGGAGGAGTCCCCCTCAGAGGAGGATGAGGATGAGGGGTCGAGTAGTGACGAGGTTATTAAGAACAATGGCATGGCGTAGTGGTATCAGGTTTGGCCTATCGCTTCCGACCTGATGGGTATCGTCCTTATGCAGGGAGAGGAGCAGGAGGAGGTCGAGCCACAGCGAGGGCTCAAGGAAGGAAGAGCGGCGCCCAAGCGGCTAAGGGCGACCGCCGATAGAAGAGGGGAGAGGGGGTCGACATCGAGGTCGGCCTCGACCGCCGGGGTCGAGTCGGGGGGCGAGCGCCCCGCGGCTTCTCAGGGTGAAGTGGTGCGGCAGACGCGTAGCCGTTCGTCATAGTCCCTGTCAAGGGATGGGTCGAGCACGCCGTTGGTGGGTACTCAGCCGAGTGTACGGGCTTCGAGCCCGTCGGCCCTGGAGGAGCCCAGGACTGCGGCGACGAGGAAGCCGTTGTCCCCTGTCACGACCACGACGCCGGGGGCACCACCAGCCCCCACCGCGGCCAGTACTGGCGGGAGAAGCGGCTCCCGGGGTGGCTCGCAGAAGCCCCCGAGCGGCTCGAGGCCCGCTGGTCGGGCCCCCTTGATTCTGCTGGGGTAAGTTCCTTTCCTTCTAGTCCCGAATTTCATCTCTGTTTGTTACAACTTGCGCTTACCGTCGCGTATGAGTTCCTTCCTCAGGGTGAAGCACTCGTTGGAGGATGCGTCCCCCACCCCGGCCAAGAAGCTGAGAGTGGAGGCTACAGCTAAGATGGCAGCCGGAGCCAGCCCTGCTACCCCGTCCCCCTCGGCCCACGCCCCAGGTGTGGCATGGGCAGCCAGGGCGCGGGAGGCGATGGAGCGCGGGCAGGCGCAGTCGGTCGCGGAGCGAGCTCGGGGGGCGGAAGAGGCGGGTCGACCCGCCGCGTCGACTGGGTTTGCTGGCCAGCTGGGCGGGGCCGTGCCCACTGCCCGGTCGGAAGAAGGCGCGACTGCGGCCTCGAAAGGCACGGGGCTGGCATCAGCTGCGGCCGTGGTGGAGGGGGTCAACCCCCAAACGTCCGTAGAGGTGGAGGTGGTCGACCTGACCGCCACCGCTGAAGGGGAGAAGCCGTAGCAGCCGGCGCCATCGCGGTGGTCCGAGTGCCTTGTGTCGCTGGAGGCGCGCCAGCGGCTCGAGCGCGAGGAGAAGGCGCGGCAAGAGGGAGATGCGCGGGCGAGCCCTCCTCCCCCGCAGTCGGCATTGTCTGAGGAGGAGGGTCGCGCCCCGACCCTACCCCTCGAGGCGCCCACAGCTTCTTCGCCGGGCGGCGGAGCGGCTGGCGCTGCGCCAGAGGTGCCGCCGTTGGTAGAGACCCCCGTCGAGGAGGAGGGACGGGCCAAGGGGCTCGAGGCGACAACCACGGCGGAGACGACGACGATAGAGGAGACGGTGAGGGAGATAGCGGCGGTGACGGAGATGGTGGAGGCCCCCCGACCCGAGCCGGAAGGGACCGCTGCGGCGTTGGAGGGAAGCGGCGCACCAGACGTAGTCATGTCCGAGGCGGCTGCTCGGCGTCGCCTCGAGGTCGGGCAACCGTCTTCTCGAGGTGCTCCGCCCCCTGGTTTGGTTGAGGTGGAGGGAGGGGACGTGCTGTCGGATTATGGTGAGCCCACCGTACTTGAAGCTAACATGCATTTCCTCTACCGCCCAGGACTGTTCCCGCGGTGGGGGCCTCCTCCACCTCGAAGCGATGGCCCGGAGGGGTCGATGGCGGCCCTATAAGACCGCTTCGAGGCCAGGATCGCCCAGCTCGAGGGGATGACCTACTTCCCCAACCTCACAGAGCGGGTGATGGCCCACGGGGGTACCCTCGAGATGGGTCAGTCCATCATGGACGAGGTGAAGGGGAGGGTCGACCGCTCTAGCGATCTCTGGGGGCAGGAGGTGCTCGAGCTGCCCAACCCCAGAGACCCAGGGCGCACTTTCTTCAAGCTCGATGATCAAGCCGAGCTCGGAGAGTGGGAGCACCTGGAGGAGTTTCGGGCGTGGCTCGACCACGTGACACGTGTGGCGGTGGGAGTCGCGTCCGAGGATATGTACAAAGGGATGATGGTAAGTTCCGTCCTCTCTTTCTGATTTATCTCGGTTGTTTTGCCGTCCTTTTTGTGACTTTCCCTTTTATCCTTGGTAGGCGCTGAGGGCGAGGTCACACGACAAGTCCTAGTTCATCCTTCGGTCACGGGAGCAGTGGAGCCAGCTCCCCGTCCTCCGCGCGTCATTGGAGAAGGCGGAGGCCGAGGCCGCCCAGGCGAGGGACGAGGCGGCCACCGCGCAGGGGGGGGCAAGGCCGCTCTGGAGGAGGCCTCCCAGGCACGGTCGAGGGCTGAAGCCGCCCTCAAGGAGGCTGCCGAGGCTGGGCAGGAACAGGACGCCGCCCGGGAGGCCCAACGTAAGGCTGAAGAGGAGGCTGCCAAGTTGAGGGAAAAGCTGGCTCAGGCGACAGATCGTGCCCGGCGGGCCGAGGATGACCTGGCGCAAGCGGCTAGCGACCGCGCCTCTCTCGAGGAGTGGGTCAGGGAGCTCCAGTCGGATATCGACACCGTCTCCCGTGACCGCGACACGCTGAACGTCGCGGGGCAGAGGGATCGGGCCCGGATTGCTACCCTGGTGGAGGACGTGGCTGCCAAGACGAGGGCCCTCGATGGCACCAGTACGCTTATCGAGGAGCTCCGGGTCGAGAAGAGTGACCAAGCTGCGACCCTCGTCGACGCCGACCGCCGACTGTAAGAGGTTGAGAAGGCCTACGCCACCCTGGAAGCGCGCGCCCAAGGTGAGTTTTTTAGAAACATTACTGATGTTGCTTGGTCTCGATCCTTCCCCTTTTTTTGGCTTTGACGGGATTCTCTATTTGTTCTGGCAGTCCTCGAGGAAGACAAGGCTCGAGCCCATGAGGATCTGACTAGTCTCCAGAACCTCCACTGGGCGGAGGCAACCCTGAACAAGAGGCTCGAGGACACCATCTCCACCTTCTGCGATGGCATGGGGGTCGAGCCCGAGTTGGCGGTTGCGGGTGACGTGCGCGGGGACTCCCTTGTGCGCCGCTTCTTCACCATGACTTGTGATATGACGGAGCAGGTTCGTACTGCTCTTCATATAGGCGTGAAGCGGGCGCTCGCGGTTGTCCGCTCGGGCTACGCCTACGACCTCAGCGTCGTCGCCCGCGGCTTCGTCGTCGATCCGGAGCTGAGCGATGAAGAAAACATGACGAGATGCCACGAGCTTATCGACGCCGCAGAGGTGCCTGGTGGTGAGCTGGCGAAACTCTTCAAGCCTGAAGTGCTTCCCTCGACGGACGGCGATGGCGACGGGAGCAATTGAGGCCTGTGAGCCAAATCTGGACAAGAAGGACCATGTAATAGATTAGTTTTTGTGACAGTTTGATGTCGAGCCCCTGGGGCTTCAAAACCTTAATGCATTTTATCCGGGGTGCATCTGGGTGTTTTTATTTCTCGAGCCATCTCTATTTCTCTTTGCCTGAGTTGTTGCTTTTATACTAAGTGTTCGACGCGCGCTCGTATCCCTCGAGGGGGGAAGCGAGTGGGGGTACCATAGCCCGGAGGCGTAGGAGAGCCCCCGGCTCGACGGCCCTCGACCCTTAGGGAGTTCGAGGCATTTTTTACTTAGTTACGGAGCGTACTCGGGGCAAAGATGGAAAGAGAAGCGTCGAGTTTCGAAAAAACGTTCGGGTTTTTAAGGGACTTAGGGAGGGGGGTCCCTCCCTGTCAGCCCCCGAGGGAGGCTTGACTTTGAAGGAGCAGAGTCGAGGCTACCTCAGAGTCATGAACGAGCATGAAATGTATTTCGAGAACATTTTATTCATTCATGATGCGATAAATGTACATAATGCAGAGAATGTACAAGGCCTCAAGGCCCTAGGGATAAAAGCGACGTAGCTGTTCGATGTTCCATGCGTTGGTGAAGATCTCGCCCTTGTTGTTCTTCAGCTTGTAAGTCTCTGGCTTTAGCACCTCTGCCATGATGAAGGGTCCTTCCCAAGGTGGCGCCAGCTTGTGACGCCCCTTGTTGCTTTGTCGGCGGCGCAGTACGAGGTCGCCGACGTCGAGGTCCCTTTCGCGTACGTGTTTCTCGTGGTAGCGCCGCAGCGTCTGCTGGTACCTTGCTGACTTGAAGAGGGCCATGTCTCGGGCTTCCTCGAGCTGGTCGAGGGAGTCCTCTCGGGCTGCTGTGTTGGCTTGCTCGTTGTAGGCCTTTAATCGAGGGGACCCATACTCGAGGTCAGTGGGGAGGACGACCTTGGACCCATAGACCAAGAAAAATGGGGAGAACCCTATGGCTCGACTTGGTGTCGTTCTGAGACTCCATAGGACAGAGGGCAACTCATCCACCCATCTCTTGCCGTGTTTATTTAGTCGGTCAAAGATCCTTGGCTTGAGGCCCTGCAAAACCATGCCATTGGCATGCTCGACCTGGTCGTTAGTTCGAGGGTGGGCAACTGCAGACTAGTTCAGCTTGATGTTGTGGTGGTCACAGAAGTCCAGGAACTTTTGGCCGGTGAACTGCGTGTCGTTGTCAGTAAGGATGACATTGGGGACCCCGAAGAGATGGATGATATCTGTGAAGAACAACACGGCTTGTCGAGATTGAATGTTGGTGATGGGTCGAGCCTCGATCCACTTTGAGAACTTGTCTATGGCCACGAGGAGGTGGGTGAAGCCGCCTTTTGCTTTCTTCAGGGGGCCGACCATGTCGAGCCCCCATACTGCGAATGGCCAAGTTATGGGTATCATCTGAAGAGCTTGGGCCGGGAGGTGGGTCTGCCTGACGTAGAATTGACATCCCTTGCAGGATCGAACAAGTTTGGTAGCATCGGCGACGGCCGTCGGCCAGTAGAAGCCTTGTCGAAAGGCGTTTCCTACCAGAGTTCTTGGCGCCGCGTGGTGGCCACAAGCCCCCGAGTGTAAGTCTTTTAGCAGTGCCCTTCCCTCCTCGAGGGTGAGGCGTCGTTGAAGCACACTAGTAGGGCTGCGCCGATACAGCTCGCGGCCATCTCCGTATAAGACGTAGGTTTTGGCGCGTCGGGCTATGCGTCGGGCTTCGGTGCGGTCCTCTGGGAGCTCGCCTCGTATCAGATACTCGAGGTAGGGCGTGCGCCAGTCCGTCGTGGGGGTTTGGCTCGCAGTTGTTTCGTCGATCTCCATGACCTCTTCCCCGTTCGAGGGGGGAGCGGTTGAGGGGGAGGGTTCGACCCCTTGCTCGAGGACGGGAGCCCCTGAGCCTAGGTCGACAGACAGCTTGTGAAGGTCCCTCGAGAAGACGTCGGGAGGGACCGTGCCTCGAGTGGATGCGATTTTGGCTAGCTCATCAGCGGCTTCGTTTAGGGTCAGGGATCTCCTTAGATAAGTCGTCGAGGGCTGCAAGGGTGGCCGATTCCTCGACCGCCTCGGCGCTTTCCACGCACTCGACGTCACGGTCATAGGCGTGCTCGTAGGAGGTGTTGACGGTGATGACACCCTTGGGCCCTGGCATCTTCAGCTTGAGGTAGGTGTAGTTCGGGATCGCCATGAACTTGGCGTATCCAGGTCGACCGATGATGGCGTGGTAGGTGCCGTGGAATCCAACCACGTCAAAGGTCAGGTATTCCCTCCTGAAGTTCGAGGGGGTACCGAAACAGACAGGCAACTCGACGTGGCCGATCGGGAGTGCCTTCTTTCCTGGGACGATCCCGTGGAACCCCCCGCGCTGGGCAGGAGCAAGGTCCTTGGGATCCCCAGGAGGTCGAGGGTCTCGACGTAGATGATGTTGAGGCTGATGCCTCCATCCATGAGTACCTTGGTGATGCGGGTGTTGAGTATGATGGGGTCGACGACGAGGGGGTAGACCCCTGCGTTGGGGACGTGCTCGGGGTGGTCGTCTCGATCGAAGGTGATCGATATGTGAGACCAGTCGAGGTATCAGGGGGCCTGGACTCGAACGGAGAAGACCTCTCGATGCTCCCTCTTGCGCTGATGCGCATTGAGTCGGGTCGAGGGTCCCCCGTAGATCATGTAGCAGTCGAAAATCTTGGGGAAGCCTTCCTTATTGCCGTCACCCCTGTCCTGTGGGTCCTCCCTCTTATCGTCTTTCTTGAGGCCAAGAGAGTCAAAGTACTTCTTGAGCATGCGACAGTCCTCGAGACTGTGGTTAGCCACTCCCTTGTGATAAGGGCAGGGCTCCTTCAGCATCTTATCGAAGACACCCCCCTCTGGAGGGGACCTCGAGGCTTCTTCCGGTCAGCCGCAGCTACAAGATCGTCGGGCTCGATGTCGTGTCGACCCTGCCGGTTCTTCTTCTTCTTGTTGTTGTTCCTCTTGGGCCCATTGTTCGAGCCACCGGGCTCGTCCGCCTTGGCCTTCCCCTTGTCTGGGGATCCACAGAAGAACGCACCAACAACCTCTTCACCGGCCGCGTAGTTGGCGACGATGTCCATGAGCTCGTTGGCGGTCTTGGGGGTGTTGTGCCCCAGTTCCCGCACCAACTCCTTGCATGTCGTCCCGGTGACGAACGCCATGATGACGTCGTGGTCGAAGATGTGGGGTAGCTCAGTACGTTGCTTGGAAAAGCGTCGGGTGAATTCACGGAGGGTCTCCCCTGGCTTCTGCTTGCAGCTGCGGAGATCCCAGGAATTTCCCGGCCGCACGTAGGTTCCCTTGAAGTTCCCCTCGAAGATCCTGACTAGGTCGGGCCAGTCATGGATCAAGTCTGGGGGGAGTTCTTCGAGCCACCCTCGAGCGGTGTCGGAGAGGAAGAGAGGGAGTTGTCGAATGATGACGTGGTCATCGCTGTCTCCTCCCAGCTGACATGCCAACCTGAAAATCAGCAAGCCAGAGATCTGGCTTGGTCTCGCCGTTGTACTTGACCAGGTTAGAGGGTGGACGGAAACGACTAGGCAAGGCGGTCTGCCGGATCGTCCTGCTGAAGACTCGTCGCCCTGGTGGTTCCGGGGATCGTCGTCGATCCTCATCGCTGTCGTAGCGCCCACCTCGATGAGCACTGTAACCGCGAGCCTCCGCATCACCGCATCGGCGTCGTTTGTTGTCGTTGATGTCGTGTCGCGCGTCACGCGGCTGTCGATTGTCGAGGATGCGTTCCCGGGCTAGTTGCCGCTCTGCTTGGCCCCGGGGTGCCTTATACTGGTGGACAGATACCTCTCGATTTTGTCAAGGAGGCACGTCCTGTCGCTTGGAGGCAGCCCCCCTACGCCTCGAGGCCGAGCTCTCCGCCTGTTGTACGGCCGCGGTTTGGAGGAGCCCCTGAATTTCATCTCTGATACGTCGCGCTTGGGGCGTCGATGGTGCCGGCATGTCACGGAGCAGCATTGCGGCTGCCACGACGTTCTAACTAGCACAGTTGTAGACGTGGCGCTCGTTTGCTCCTTCCTCGACGATCTGTTGATGGACTTCCCGGGCCCGGCCGCGGGCTCCTCCACCCTATGGCCGTCCACGATCTCGCTCGAGGGCATGCTCCAGCTATTGAAGTCGTAGGCGCTCCTCCTTGAGCTTGGCGAGCAGCTCTCGGACTTGCGTGATCTGGGCGTCCTGAGGTGGATCGGCTTCGTTTGGAATCAGGGGGACGACGTCCCGCGCCGGGGTAGGATTGCCCCTCCTCCTGCAGCCGCGGCATCGGTGGTGTCATCCTGGGATCCAACCGGTTCGATAAGGTGGAAACACTCCCGCGTGGGATCGTAATCCTCATCGGGGGAATCTGGATCGGGGCGACTCTGGTAAAAGTTGGGGAAAGATCCCCTACGCTCCTCCTCCAGTCTTTGTCGTATCGTGCCCAAGGTGTAGTACCTGGGGATCGGGGCTCGTCGCAGCTCCGGGCGCTCACCCGATGGAGGGGTGGTGATGAGGTTCATCGTCGCACGTAGCAAATCCCCTGGGGACCCGTATTGTGCCCGCATCCGCGAGTCTACGAAGGCAAAAGAGAGTCTGGCGTTGTTGTAGAGCCCGTGCGGAAGTAGGTTGCGTAGCGGAACGGCCGAGCGCGTTGGAGAGGCTATGGGGGCCCTCCAAGATGGCGGCATGGCGAAGCCAAAGTCATGCTCAGCGAGGCGCCCTCCTCCGACCCCCAAGCGTGGGTCAAACAGGCTCCCGAAGGGAGGAACTGTGTCGCCAACTGAGGCCGGGGGAGTGGCATCAGGTGTCACGTCGTCCGCGCGGCGAAGGCTGCGGCGGCGTCGTTCGCGCCTCCTCCTGGTCGTGGGCGAAAGGCGTGAGTGGTGGGACCGTCGCGAGGTCCTCCTTGGCCCCGGCGTACCGGAGCTGCTGCTACCCGTACCACCTGTGGAGAGTAGAACCATATCGTGGTTGTGGCCAAGGGACATGAACTCTAGGCTCCCGAACCAGATGATGGTGGCGAATGGAAGTAGTGGGACGGTGGATTCCATCTGGAAGAGAAGTTGGGAGTTGATCGACACGCAAAGCCCCCCTACCTGGCGCGCCAACTGTCGGTGTTTCGACCCAGGGGGTCAATCACCAACTAGTAAATTTGTATATTGCGTGCTCCCACTCCCAGATGTGATGCAAGAAGAATACAATATTTATCCTGGTTCGGGCAAAGAAGACCCTACGTCCAGCGGGGAAGGAAGAATTGTATTATCTCACACCGAAGTGCTCGTACGGGGGGGGGGAGTACAAGCTGGTTTACACGGGGGTGCTCGGAGTGAGCCGAGGCCTAGGACTAGCTGGGCTACCCTAGGTGAGTCGATTGATTGCTTGAGATGTTGATCAATCCATCACTAGATTGTCTTGTGCTCGGAGGTGGCCCTCTGTTGCGTATGCTAGGGGGTTTGTGGAGAGTGCTAGTGAGTGTTGTTTGGATGGCAGCAAGTGTGAACCAATGTCTTGTTTTTCTCCCTCTGTCCTACTATCCCAGCGTCCCCTTTTATAGACTAAGGGGAGGCTTGAGAGTACAGGAGCCCTAGTTCGTATCGGTATGGGAGGCGCGTCCGTGGATCCATGCTTGCGATGGGACGTTGATTGCTGTAGCGGCATGCTCTTCCTGTCCTTCCGGTGCTCTGGGGCATGGTGATGGCGGACTGGTCGCTGTCGAACGGCATGGCGTGGAACGATTGGTTTCCTGCAGATGGGTGCGAGCTCCGCGGTTGGAGCGGGACGGAGTGGACGGGTTCCATGCCGTAGTGGTTGGAGATGAGGGTCGAGCTCCCGGATCGAGGAGTATCGAGGCCTGCATGATCCTGACGCATCCCGGAAAACACGGTCGAGGGTTGTCCCATTCAAGATTCGAGGGGGTGCTTTCGGCCTCCGTACTCAAGGCGTGGCTACAGTGGCCGCACGATCGACGGATTAACCCGGGTATGGGTGACGAGTTGATGGATTTGACTGAGGTACCGGGTGCCCATGGCGTTAGGCGGGGCAGGTAACAGCATGGGATCCCATTTACCCCATACTGGGAGTAGGTGAGCCGATCGGGCCTCCTGATCGTGGGGCATTCGATCGACCCCTCTTCCGTCACTCGAGGGGTCGTGGTAGAGGGGGATTCGATCGACCCCTCTTCCGTCACTCGAGGGGTCGAGGTAGAGGGGGATTCGATCAATCCTTCTTCCGTCACTCGAGGGGTCGAGGTAGAGGGGGATTTGATCGACCTCTCTTCCGTCACTCGTGGGGTCGAGGTAGAGGGGGATTCAATCGATCCCTCTTCCGTAGCAGATCCTGCTCACTGTCTCTCCAGTAATGGGCCGGCCCATGACCGGTCATGCTTGATGGGGAGGTAGGATGGCTTTTGGATTTTGCCTGAATATTAAGCACTAAATCGCCAGGGATTAGGGTACCCCTTACCTTTGTACCTGACAGGTTTCATACTCATAATACTCCCACTATATATATGTATGTGCTCATACTCCTTTTGTTGGTATACCTACATACTCGCTAGTTTGATGATTGTATGCTGACAGAAAAAATACATCAAACAAAATTCAGAATATACCTCAATAGTTTGATGCTTGTATTCAGAATATACTCATACTCCTAAATATTTGTGTGAACATGATAGTTCTACTCCTTAATTTGTGTGGAATGACTTCTGATGCAAATCTCTATTTTTCACTCCGGGAAACAACATCAAGGTACATATCTGATGCAAATCTCGATTTTTCTTTTTGCTTTTCATTACTTTTTCATTGCTTGCCCGCCTTCATTTTGGATTTCTACAGATAATGTGTCTTTCTCGTAGCTCTGCAAATGGTGATACATGCCAGATTATGAAGCAAATGCCAATACCAGTAATTTTAGCAGCAGTATGCGGCATCTCACATCTGGAGCTTGAGCAAATTCAAATGCGATCTCAGATTGCCGCATCAATTCATACTTTCATCAGATTACATTATGACTAGAGTACCAGCTGATACATTTTCAGAGTCAAACAAACTCATTGTGCCGGTTGATACTTTTTTCCAAACAAATAAAGTATCACTTTATACTATTTTCATATTAGAGTGTGTACTCATACTCCTCTAAATATATTTTCTGATAATGTGTAGTATTCATACTTCTTTGGTAATATGTATGTACTAATACTCATTCCATATACTATCTGAGAATATGCTTACGACCTTATCTAATTTCCATGTATCTATACATACTCTGTATATTAGTATATGAGCATACTCGGTAAATCATCGATAAAATCAGGTACATGCATGAATATATATATGCATACATATCAGTGTATGACATTATTCCTAATTAATAGGCTGCACTAGTTATGAACACATTTTTAATGTATACGTATATGTATGTACCTAGATCCGATCTGCTATACCGATTTTTGTTGGTTGGTGTGGCAGTTAAATATTAGCTTCCGCATACATAGCCAAGATTGCAGCCGCGCAACTATCATCCGTCCTAATGGATTTTTGTTATACCCGATAACATTTGAGAAAGGAGGGATTACCTAACGGGTTGTACTACCCCAACGTCTCCCGTTCCCTACGTCCGTGAGACTAGCTGGACGGCGTCTATTCGTGTCCGTGAGAGTAGTTACATGTGAGAGTATAAAAAACTCACCATATATATATATATATATATATATATTTGGGTGAGACCTAGAGTATGTCTATTTCTCTACACACCTTGCCTCCCTTGCCAAGACAGGCATGCCATTTTGGCCCTCCTGTTGCCTGCAGAAGCCCGGAGATCCAAACGGGCAATCTTCAGCTATATCCTCGTTTGGTGAGGCTACACAGTTATGGCCTGATGGGTGAAAGGTTCCAAACACATCCAATACTCTTTGATCAATAAAGTCTATATATTTGTCACCCACACGGTAAGTAGCTATTTCCACCATGAACTGTTTACATCAAGACAACTCCACGAAACAGCACGTTGCTAATAAGGACGTAATCCCGTGATGTGGATGGCGTTGAATCTTCCAACGTCTGAGGCTATCCGCACTCTTCGTACTCTATATTTATCTTCTAAAAGAAATGAGATTTTGGGATGTTCGAATCCTTTAGTGCTAAATTTAGAGTCTCATTTGATGCTAAAATTTTTAGCACATTTTGTAATCTTTGACACTTTTAGCACTGTTTTTAGCACACATGTTTGAATCTTTAGTGCTAGCTAAAAGTGCAGTGATAAAATTTAGCACTATGATTCAAACATGCCCTTTCTTCTTTATACATATTTCTTCCGCACCCATCATACTCTATATCTCATACCATATATCAGCTGTCAACAGTGAGCTCATATATTTATAAATAAACTTTATCTAAATATATTCGCGTGAGATCTCATTTTGAAGGATTTATTGAAACGAATTTAATGGTGTGATCAAAATTTAATCTAGATTTTTGGTCCGTGCGATATAATATTTTTTTGTTTGTTAAAAAAAAGTAGTTACAGCCGTGGGGCCCACGCAGTGCTCTCTCTCTGTCTGCTCTCTCGCACGAACAGCACGCGCTCTCCGGCTCCCAGAGCGAACTCCAATCTCACAGCAGCGACAGGTGGCATGTACCGTGATGCCCGGTATCTCTGCATGGCGAACAGGATAAGCCTCCGGGCCGGTTTAGCGGACTGCGCTGCGGCTATTTTTGCGCTATCTACTCCTGCAGATTCTTTTCAAGGATTGCGCTGCGGACAGCCTAACAGTGTTGGTGTAAAGGTTTATTGTTGGATAAAACTAGTTGCACATCTCCAATGCCGCAATGCGTGGTCACGCTTGATGACTTCACCCTGCTGTCAGCTGACCAGAATTCCGTACCACGTCATGTGAACGTTCGGTGTTGGTCGTGTAAAGAGTGAGTGAGATTGAGAACAACGGTCCGATAGTAGTTTGCCTGTCGCTTAAAGGCTAGTTGGATTTACTAATTAAACTTTTTAGCTAAATTTAGTTGCTAGGTATTTAAATAGTTTAATTCAGTGGCGGAGCCAAGGCCCGGCCACCCTGGGCCGGTGCCCGGGCTCCCGAGCTGCTGAGCGATGTAGTAGTACATTGCTAGATTTTGAATTTGCATGTATGCCGATGTAGTAGCTGCTGGCCGATGTAGTAGCTAACATGTATGCCGTGATCCGAGTATTTAAATTTGCACTTTGGAGCAAACATTGCAAGTAGTACTTGGATTAAATTACACTTCGCTAAGCATATAAATTCCATTTTTCTAATATGCATGGATTAAATTGGATGAATGGTCTACAACCATACACTAATTAATGCCTATTTCTTGTGATTTTTATTTAGGAGTGAGTTTTTTTTTTGTTGATACAAGGAACTATTCTGATCCAAATGGACCAATTTCACCAATGACTTTGATAACAAAATCTAATGAAATTCAGCTCTGTATATTACATTTTCTATACCTCTATAAAGTTGTGGACTGGTTTATTATTTTAATTTCAAATTATACGTTTATATGCGCTGATTGTCAAAGTTCATATGGCATTATATTTCGCCCAGGCTCCGCCACTAGTTTAATTAAAACTTTAGCTAAAGTTTAACTAAAGACTACTACAGATTTAGTTGAGACCTAGCTAAAGTTCAGCTAGGAGACTTTTTAACTACCTAAATTTTAAAGTTTAGCTCTAAAATTTTAAATAGCTAAACTTTAGTTAGGTCTATCAAACAGATCGTAAAGCATCCGGAATGTGCCACCATGAATCTTGAACTTCAAAGCAAATCCACGAGAGAGTCGGTTATCTTAAGCGTGGGCGTGGTTAAAAAAGGCCTTGTTGAACAGATTATTTATCACGTAAGTACAAATTTATTCAGAATCAGAAAGAGATTTTATTCATGGCCCTCAAATCGTACGTACGCACGAGCCAGCCAGCCACTTTGGTCACGATCACCACTCGCTCGGTTACACTTCGTCTCGACTCTGGAGGATTTTCGATGACTGTGAAGAAGAAAAAACACACGGGTGATCTTCCTACCGCTTCTTGGCCCGCCGCGGCAACGACGAGGAGCCACCAGGGCCGACGGCATCCCGGAAGATGGCGCAGGGCGCGCAGCAGCCGGCGGGCACCCTCGGCGACGGCGGCTCGGCGGCCGGGGCCACGTCCTTCGTCCGGAACGCCACCGCCTTCCTGCCATTCACCACCAGCAGGTCCTTTTCCTGCTTCCGGGGGCGGTGGTCCTTGCTATCCGGCTTGGCCAGCACCAGCAGCTTCCTCTTCTTGTCGTCGCGATCCGCATCCGCCGCGCCGCCGCCGCCGCGCACGCTGCCGACGCTCCTCGAGTGCCGCAGCTCCGCCGGCTGCTGCAGCTGGCGGCGTCCCGCGGTGGCCTCGGTGAGGAAGCGCTCGTCCCAGACCAGCCCCGACGAGCCCGACCTCCTGAAGGTCTGCGCCGACCTCTGCAGCCCGCCGGCTACGGCCATCATCGATCGAGCTTGCTCGTCCGATGATCCAACGAGCCAGTGAACGACAAGGCAATATATATAGCGCAGAAAAAGGCAGTAGATTTTCGAAAAGGCAGTAGATTTTCGAGAAAGTTGGCAGAGTGGCAGACATCGGAGCAGTCTAATGATGGTGTCCGTGGAAAGCAAGATCACGGCAAGTTCTTGCCTGGAAACCACTAACCAGCCGACGATTAATAATAATACTAAAAAAAAGAGTTGGTAGGAAAGGGTAGTTTGCGCGAGCGCACCATGTTCCATGGAGCTGAGCGCCAAGGGCAAGCAACGGCGCAACGGCCAACGGCTAGGCGGTCGTCCTGATCCTTCTTGGTAGCCTGCTTCTGCTCATCTGCTGGGCCAGGAAAGCAACATACGGGCATACTACGGCAGTAAAGAGTACCTGAACACCATTCAGTCACCAGATGAGGTGGGTTCTTTCTTCGAGCAATGCGTCATTCAGTCCTGCATCTTCTTTGGATACCACTCTGTTAAATATATGGCCTCTGATTTCTTCAGTTGTCAGTGCTATAATCCACATCAGACAATGACCAACGCCAGATGCCAACAAGGTCATGAAGAATTACCGATACCAGTGTAGTATATAAAACATCAGCAATGTCCGCTTCCCCAGAGACCTAGGGTGCGTTTGGATCCTAGGCTAGAATAGTCTCGCTAGGAATAGTCTCGTTAGGCAAGTCACGGCGTTTGGTAATCCAAAAAAAAGCTAGCTTTTGGGGACGACCTTGCCCCGCTCGCCCACAAAAGCATCTCTCCTGAGGGAGAGCCGATTCAACTCGTCTCCAAGGGCAAATCACGCTCATGTCGAAGAAAAATGAGCGCGAAGCAACCTCATCCGCAACGACCTCCACTTTTCCCCCGTTCATCTCGCCATGTACTTCAGCATTCCATGCAATTTTCCTCCAACACCTCCATAAATCTAGCCAGATCTTAGTTTGCACGCACCTCCACCCAGCAGCTCCATTCGTCCTCTCTAACTTGACTGCTGCAAGACGGACGGATCAATTTGCTGAGGCTTCTTCAGCAGGGGGCGGAGAGCAGGTTCCTCCTCTTCTTCAGATTGCAAGGTATGTAATGAATCCTTAATTTTTTTTTTTTTCCTTTTTGAAATAGATTGTGATTGGAGTGCGCTTGAGGACTGCTGTAGATTGGGAATTAATATTTTATAGTTTTTGGTGTGTTTTACGATTGGGCTTTGATTTGGTGTGTGCGCAGCACACTGCAGTCTGCAGATCTAAAACTATAATATTGTGATTTCTATTCGATCCCCTAAGTATTTATCTAGACTAAAGTTTCTGAGATCTTATATAGGCTTTCTCTTTCTCTTCTAAAGCAAATGGTGAAAATCTTGTAGTTAGTGTGCTTTTGTATGAACTTCGTGATACCTTACATATGTCCTCTGTATCAAATAATTTATTTGATTTTTACTCTGTATTTTTTGGTAGTTTAACAATTTGTCCTTTGTTGTTTGATTATTATAGATGGATGACAGTGCTATTGTTAATAGAATGATTGCATTCATTAGCACTTCTATTTTAGCATGGATTATATTGGTGATATATCGACGCAATACTGGTGATCCTATAAGACACTCATTGTTAGAGAGGAATAAAGAAAGGTTGAAATATCTACAAAAATTGTATTGCGGTGAGGAGAAACACTGCATCTCAGAGTTGCGCATGGGCAAGGCAGTGTTTTTCAAGTTGTGTCTAAAACTGCGTACTATGGGAGCACTTAGAGATACTTGGCATTGTACCGTCGAAGAACAAATTGCCATGTTTCTCACTACTGTAGGACATCATAAGAAAAACAGTGATATTAGTTTTCATTTCACAAGGTCAGGTGAAACTGTTAGCCGATATTTCAATCAAGTTTTATATGCAATTGGACAACTTTGACCTGAAATGCTTAGGCATCGCTCTCTCGATATACCATCAAAAATTGTAGGCAACCCTCGGTTTGATCCCTATTTTAAGGTACAACCCTTCTCTAATTTATATCAAAATAGCTTATTAATAATATATTATTATGTACTTATGTTCCTATACCAATTGAAGTCTAGGATTGCATCGGCGCAATTGATGGTACCCATATTCCTTGTAATGTTCCATCAAGGATTGTAGATAGGTTCCGTGGTAGGAAAGGCTTTCCTACCCAAAATGTTCTTGCAGTGGTCGATTTTGATTTGATGTTCACATATGTATGTGCTGGTTGGGAGGGGTCCGCACATGATTCCACATTCCTACGACATTCTCTTGAGCATCCAAATGGCCTTCGAGTTCCTCAAGGTTGGTGTCTAGTCTACCTTTGGAATGCTTACATATACAACTTAGTGATATTAATTATGTTCCCAATGGCCTGGTAGGTAAATACTACCTTGCAGATGTTGGCTATGCAGCAAGGAGAGGATTTCTACCTCCTTTTCATCAAACTCGATACCATTTGCGTGAGTGGAGGGGCAATAGAGCGCGGACACCAAATGAGCTATTCAACCTAAGGCACTCATCCCTACGCACTACTGTCGAGAGAGCATTTGGGACACTAAAAAATTGTTTCAAAGTTCTGACTACAAGACCATATTATCCCTTCCCTTCACAAGTACGAGTTGTCATAGCATGTTGTATTCTTCATAACTGGATCTTACAAAATGGGGGGCCTGATGAACTAGTATATAGTGAACAGAATTGGTTTCAGAACTATCCAAGAACTATTGGACGTGTTCAACGAGATTTACGTGAGGAACAGAGAGAAGTACTCCGAGACAGGGATGTCATAGCTAATAGTATGTGGAGAAATAGGAACAATGTAAGGCATGGCTGATGTGTGTTGTCGAGTCATCTATGAAACTATTTATTATTTTGTGTTGCAATGTCTTCTAGCATTTTAATTGTAATAGTAGATTTCTCTGAATGAAATGTAGTTTGCTTACATGAAGTAATAAACAATCACATGGTTTATGAAGTATATGAATTTTTGCACCACTAAAAATATTTTAAGTACTGTCACATGTAGGGATGACAAGAAACAATGTTGTGTGGCAGCCCCAGGTGGTGGAGGACATGCTGCGATACTACAAGGAGAAGATACAAGCTGGGGGGAGACTAATGGTTTTTCGTGAGGTACATCATGAGGAGTGCGCAAAATAGATTAATGGAAAGTATCATACAAATTTCACTCAACGACAAGTTTATCACAAGTATCATAAGTTGAAAGGGCAATGGAAGGTTATACTACAAGCAAAGAATTTGTGTGGAGCAAACTTTGATGATGTTAAGAAAATGATACTTTATGATGAAACAGAGATTGTCAGGATGCAGAATGTAAGCCTTTCTGTCCTTATAATTTTGATTTGGTTCTGTTACTTATTTATGATAATACTGTATAAAATTAAGACTGGACACTTGCAGGACAAAGATCCAAGGGCCAAGTTTATAAACGTCCCTATCCATTGCTATGATGAGATGGAATTCATTTTTCAAGACAAGCATGCCACTGGGGAGTTCACTGCTCTACAGACACCATATGATATTTCTTCCACTCAGAATGAGGTTTTAATTGGTGATAAGAATGTGAATCATGGTGAGGATGTTGACCCAGGTTTGCAGTATGATTTAGATTGCCTGGCTGAAGAGGATGGCAATAATGTGGGAAGCTCATCTAGTAAGCGCCCTGCTGCTAGCAAGCCTGAAAAAGTGAAGAGGACTAAGCGTGATGATAGTGCAATCTCAGAGGTGACTCATGTTCTGCGTGATATGACTGACACCATGCGCTTCACTCATGTGAGTCATCCAAATGAAGAATTATTCAAGACAATTGATGCTATGGAGGAATATCCATTATTTGTTCGACTTGATTTACAAGAGTACCTTACAAATAATGAAAAGTCTGCTGCTATGTTGAAGGGAAGACCATTAGAAGCCATCAAGGAGTACGTCCAGAGGTGGTTTGTTAAAAATTATTCACCTCCAATTTGAGTTTAGTTTAGATCAAATTTTTCAATAAGTATGCACATTTTGTGCTTTTCGTAGGAGTACCAAATAAATGCCCCTGTGCTGGAACATCATGCTGTACGGATACTATTTTAAGTAGACAATGTTTGTTTTAGATATATTTTATCTTATGCAATTAAGAACAATTTGATTAGCATGCTTGTACCTGTTTCCATATACATGGACACCAAATTACAAAGAAAAATGCAGCAGCAAGGTCGGCAAACTATGTCTGCAACCAAACGATGATTCTAGCTTGGCAAAAGAACCAAACGATGATTCTAGCTTGGCAAAAGAACCAATCGTGCAGCAGCGGCAAGGTCCACCTTGCTAAAACCGGCAAGCTTGCTCAGCTGAGCTATATCCCAGCTCGGCAACATCAACGAGCGATTATCTTGGCTACTGAAATGCGCAGCAAAATGTTTATTTCTTTTTCCTACTACTACTACTACTACTACTAGCTCCTCTGGAGCCTTCAGCGATGGAGGCCTCCACAGAAGCTATTAGGCTGAACTCCAGCTCATGACCTCTCACTGCTGATCGCACCTTCCTCAGAATATGTTGCTTCATCACGGCTCTCTCAGCAGTCTGGAGTTTCTTGCACATGTTCAATCCCTGGATGTACCTTGACACCGCGCCGCCGAAAGGATCGCCAGCTTTCTCAAGGGCCACAAGCTTCTCGACGACTTGAGAAGCGAGCATTCTCTCGATGCAGGGCTTGGTTCCGACCTTCGCAATGTCCACCAGGAATTGTATGGCTAGATCCTTGGTCTTCAAAGACTTGCGGTCGAGCAATTTCACCAGTTTTTCAATGGTTCCTAGTTGCAAAAATCTTTGCAAGACAAGGGATCCACCCTTTGCAAAGACGATATGATTGAGAGCGATGTATGCTGAATCCTGGAGCTCATCGATGTTGCACTGCAGCATGTCAATGAGCTCGTGAACAATATTAAGCTCCAGGAACCTATGGACGTATGGCTCTCCTCCAGTGTCGGCCAAATTCATCACCAGAAGGGCGGCCTGAGACCTCACTTGGTTGTTTTCAACCTCTCTGCGTTGTAGCAGCAAAGCCAACCTATCAAACAGGTTGCTTCCCAAAAGGAGATCTTGCACCCTTGTATCATTTGCCCTCTCAGCATGAGATAACAAACCTTGGATGGCTTCAATGATATCTTTGTTGTCTCTCTGAAGGATCTTATGAAGAATCGCCTCAAATGATTGTTGAGGCTTTGGTGGTTGAGATACATTTTTTTCAAATAAAACAAATCTTTCCAAACTCATCCGAGCATGCCAGGGCAAATGAAGCAGCACTGCAGGCCCCATGCACCCCTGAAGTGGAGCACCAAGTTCACAGAACGTTTTTAGCGTGGTAATTGCATCGTGCTGTGAGATCTCAGAACCATTGCCCAGAAGCACAAGAAGTTTCTTGTCAATTCCTGATTCAATCATGGTCTCAACAGCCTTCAATTTTCCAACCTTTGTCAGAGATGCAAGTGTTTTAAACACAGTTTCATGCCACTGCTCATTTTCTACAGACAAGAGATCTGCAATTCGGTCCATGGGAATTCTTGACAAAATCTCATCAGCAATTGAGGCATCAAGGTGCTCAGATATCTTGGCCAGAACAAAGGAGAAGTTGGCTAGGGTTGAAGTATCTTCGCAGGCACCAAGAAGATCAATTAATTTATCTATGGAACCTGCTGTTTCAAGAGACCGAGCAAGACTTATGTAGTCTGATTGGAAAAATATAACTTCAATTGCCGTAGTGACTGCAAAAATAAGATCTGGTGACCCTACTGAAATTATCTCTGCTATTCGAGGGCCAAGTATTTTGCTGAACCCAAGTTTGCTTGCCTCAAATTCAGATAGGGATCTGCATGCCATGAGAGCTTGAGTTGTGTGCACCAACAAAATCTCAATCTCTGTGAATTCTAGCAGAGAAAAGAATGATCCCATCTTCTGTTCAGCTGGCCTTTTCATACACTCTTTCCCGAAAACAAAAAGCCAAGGAGCCACAAAAGCAGATAAAAGAGCACGGGCAACATCATCTGTTTTGTTCTCAAGGTAAAGTGAAACCATGTCATGCATATGATACAACGGTTGGTCCTCCAGTTTGATAATGAGTGATCCTTCTACTAATTTTGAAACCACGAGAGAGAACAGGCCTCCCTGCTCAAGCGCTGACCAAATGGATTCCAGACAAGCCTCTGGAACAGGTTCTTCCCAAGAGATAGCTGCAAGAGCCATGAAAAGACTTCTTGAATTTTCTGGCATTGCTTCTAAGCTGAACTCAAAAGATCCAAATATGGTCAACGTAGTCTCCACGTCTTTCTCATTGACGTATGAAACTGGACCAGGTGCACAAGTGGCATATGTTGAGAGGTTGGATATGGCTTTCTCCCATTTTTCCACTCTGGTCTCCTTCCTAAGAGCCTTGCCCATGACAGCAACCGTAAGGGGATGGTGACCACACCGCTCCAGTAAGACTTCTGCAGCAGGCTGTGAAGTATAGAGAAGTTAAACATCCAAAATTCATGGTGTTTGGAATTTGTTGTGGTTCTAATTTTTGTGACAATTTTTTTCTTAACATGTCTTACTTTGCAAGTATGAGCATAACTACTAAATGAAAACATATATGTATGTAAAAAATACTGAGCGTATTCGTGAAGCTAAACATTATGTTCCTTAAGAAAACATGTTGCTAACACTAACAGGATAAGATTTTTGCAGCAGGGATGCCTTTGTTAAAGCAGCAGATGAACATATGCAAATTAGTATCAGCAAAGGAAGCAAAGAGATGTGATATGCAGCTGAAACTAATGAAGGGCCATCAAGGTTAATTAGTAAAGCATACCGGAAGCTCTCCAACACCGAGAAGGCTGTGATAGAGAAGAATTTCCCTGCTGATCTCCTTGATGTCATCTTTGGATATCTCTACCTTCTCAGCTTCTGCTATCTCGTAGATAGCTTCATCCCTCGTTGTCACAAGATACCGGCAATCATTATCAAAAAGTCTCGTGAAACGATCAACAATGTCTTGCTCCCAAACATCATCAAGTAGGATGAGCATGCTCCTCCCGACCAATGCTGTCTGGAGCAAGCAACAGACATACTCAAGATCTTTTCCATCATCCTCCTTGAGAGTCATGGAGCCGATCTGCACAAGGAACGTGCAGATCTTCCTAGCAAGGCGCTTATGGTATTCACCTCTGCTCCCATTACACGCCGCCCTGCTGCACCACCGCCCAAACCGAATCTCAATCGCACCATCCACAAAACCAAAAGGCGGATCAGAAGCAATCTGCCGTGCAAGGCATGATTTCCCAATACCAGAGAGACCAACTATGAGGACGACTCGATGAGCCCCGTCCTTCTCCAACAGCTCCCTGACATGGCCGCACTTCTTCGACACCGGGTACCCATGCTCCGACTTAACCCTAACCAACGACGGCGTGCTCCTGGCCGTCGACGCAATGACCTTGCCGACGCTCTGAGTCAGCTCCTGCAACTCCAGCCACTGGTTTAGGTCGTCCCTGATCTGCTTGACGTACCTCATGAGCGGGTCGCCAGACACGGAGCTCCGCACCAGCCTGGCGAACCCTTTCCCTTTGCCCTTGCCGCCGCCGCTCAGGACCTTCCTGGCCTTGGCCACGTTCCCGCGCAGCTGGTCCATGAGCCTGCCCAGGCTCTGGAACTGGCGGTCCAGCTGCGCGCCGTGCAGCTTGTGCGCGTGCCGCTGCCTCGACTGCTCCGTCAGCGCGTCGAGGTCCGACACGAAGTCCTCCAGCACCTGTAGCCTCCTCGGAGCCTCCGCGAAGTCGGACGCCGCCTGCTCCAGTGCCCCGACCGCCGACACCATCGCCGACACCAGCTGGGTCGCCGAGGCGAGCACCTGCACCACGTCCATGCTGGCTTCGAGAACCCCGCCGCTTCAGATCACGGCCCGCAAAGGCAGCTCTCTCTCTCTCTCTCTTTTCCCTTGCAGGAAGACTCAGCGCGGCAGGCTGCCGGCGTGCATCCTCATCCCGATCCATCAATTCAGAGACGAGCAAGCAAGCAGACGACTGCTCACAACCCCACACTCCACACGCACCAATCTGAATCCCCAAGCCCCGCTCGCATCAGTACCTCCAGCATGCACTCAGCTACGGAGCTACCAACCGAGCCCGAGACCTCCCCGGACGGCCGGCCTGAGCGGATCGATTGACCGTCGGAGTCAGAGTCAGATAGTTGGTGGTACGGGAACCTGTGACTGTGAAGCAACCCAAGAGAATTCACAAAGTCAGTGGGCCATGGCGGGGCTGGAATGGAATGCATCACCGCACAGCGGCACCGGTGGCGTCGTGGCGAATCGAGGAAGCTTCAGCGAAGGAGGCTGAGGCTCGCCATGTCCAGTGACCCCTTCGGCCGTTTGGCGAGACAGAGTCAACACGACGATGACTCGATGAGTGAGAACGAACGAAGGCGTCCGGTGTGCCGTCTCCACCCAGCTCACTGGTTGTGTGATTGACTGATTGATAGCCGGCTGCCGGCCTGCGCCCAGCAGCGAAAAATCCAAACGCATCCACACATCCACTGGCTACGGACGGACGCCACGACGAGCTTCACGCGTACTGGGCCGGCATTGCGGAAGGGTTATCTTACGGCCTACCAAAGAGGCAAGTTGACCCACGCGAGGGGTCGCGAGGGGTCGCTAGGCCTGGCATTTCTTAAGAAAAAAAAAATCTAATTTTCCTCTTAATTTTGACATGCGTCTGTTTTTTCTCCCCGAACTATAAAACCAAATTTTTTTCGTTCTCCAACTTTGAAAACAGTTCGTTTTATCTTCTTGACCGATACCAAAATTTTTTTGTTCTCCAACTTTGAAAACAGTTTGTCTTATCTTTCTGACCGATTTTGGACGGTGGTTTTACTACAGTGACGATAGTTTTGTCTTTTTAAAAAAATTTACCTCCGACGACTGTCGTCTCACATATATAAACGCGGGATTATCAAACCGATGTGTTGTGACCCTGAACATCTCCAATCGTGAGACGAGAAGGAGCTTCTTTTATTAAATATTTAGATGGTAACTAGAAGACTAAACATGAGCTAATTATAAAACTAATTACACATGAGTAGAGTAATTAGATAAACGAAACTATTAAACTTAATTAATCCATCATTAGTCAATGTTTACTGCAGCATCACATTATCAAATCATAGACTAATTAGATTTAATAGATTCATCTCGTAAATTAGACTCAATCTGTGTAACGAGTTTGTTCAAATATACGATATGACAGGTCTAAAGTTTAGACACAGGGAACAAACAATACCGTGCAAGCTATTCATTATAATTGTCTGAAACTACATGGATTTGAGTACACACGAACTGTGCGTGACCAACAACGGAAACTCTCGCGGCTATTATTTGTTTTTTTTTCCTTTAGATGAAAAAATGCACTCTTGGTGACGGACTCACGGCGACACGGTCCTCCTCACGGATTCGGCTGGTAAACGCGCGCGCGGGCGGGCTTTAGCCGGGGAAGGCAAGCCCCGGCTAGCTGCCCCTGCTGGTGGCTTGTGGTGGTCTCGTCACTAGGCGTACCGAAAGACGAAAAGCCTCCGCGCGCGCGCCGCGACCCCCTAGGCCCTACTAGCTCCTATCCTCTGCGGCGCGGCGGGCGCGGTCCCTCCCATCATCTTGAAAATCCGTGCATTGGTGTGCTCGTGGTCGTGGGTGAGGGGAACCGCACAACAAGAGACACCGCAAAAGAGACAACATACGGGGCGGGGGATTCGGGCACGGTCCGTCGTCTCCTCTCCTCTCCAAAGGCAGCGAGCGAGCGAGCGAGCGAGCCACCATGCAATACACCGCCAGTGCCTTTTGGTGTGGATTCACTGCTGCCGCTGCATGTCCGGGCTCTCGCCAGTCGCCACGATAAAAGCGCGGCCAGAGAGGGAGGGAGAAAAGAAGCCGCCGCCCCGCGCGGCGCGGACAAAGCTACTACTGCAAACCAAAGCGGAGGCGGGCAGTGGCAGTGGCAGTGGCAGTGCATGCATGTATAAAGGAGTTGAGGCGATCGAAGAAGGAGTCTCCCTCAAGTATACTTGTAGAGCCGAGAGCCGTTTCGATCTGCTGCCAACATATGCCCCGCCGCGGTTTGCTCTGCTGGTGCCGACCTGGGTGTGGGTGGGAGGGAGAGCTGCCCGCTTTTGACTGGCCGGGATGGGATCTTTTCTCTCCGCCGCGCGCTCAGCCATGCTCAGGATGCGTCTTTTGCCCGCACCAGCAGCAAATCACTTCGGGCGGGCGGCACATGCGTGGGAATGCGTCGTGCAGGGGAAGCTCATGCTCATCGACATGGAGCCATGTAGCTGCAAAGAGCTAAAGACAAGGCATGGGCTGGGCGCCATGCATGGCCTCAGAAAAGACTTGAAAGAGAATCCAATGCAAGGCATTAACAGTGTAATACAACACCAACAGAGAAAGAAAGACACTGACGAGGTGCTGCTGGTTTTATTTACCGAGGTTGTGTGTTGTGTGCACGTGCTGGCGCGCGCCTCACTGCGAGCAAAAAGCACCCGCACCGCATGCAATGCATGTGACTGCACGAGACGACGCAGCACCTCTATCTGGGACCCTGGGGACGACGGAGGTTTTGGTTCGCCGCACGACGCACTGCGTTGCACGTGCATAGCTAGTCAGCTGCTGTGTTTACTCGGAAGCAAAACGCTATCACAACAAGTACAGTACATAATAGAGTAGGCTGAGGCCAATGTTGGATTGCTGGCAACTCTTATCGGGGTGGGGTTCCTCAGTATTTGTCCCTTGTGCCTTTGCGGAAAAGGCCACGCTTCCAACAGATTAAGATTGGTGCCAGCAATTCACACACCAATAAGGAACAAAGGACCCATACAATACACATGAACAGGATGAACGCCCCCGAGATATTAAGAAGCAACACTACTAGTTAATACTTGTGATGAAGCACGCGTTTTGTGGGGTTACAATCACATGACTCGGGGGGACGATCCAAGCGCAAACACATGCGGAGATGAACGAACGGAAATTAAAACAGTAAAACATAGGTCCGGGGTACTGTCCCAAATGGGGATGATGAGAGAACCAAATCTAAAAGAAACGGTAGGGGGTGGAACAAAACTAGTAATAGAGCACCGCGGATGTCTTTTGCAAATCTACTACTCTCTTATGATGATGATGTCAGGACTCATCTCTCTTCTTGCTGCCTCTCTGCTTCGTCGACGCTGCTGCAAACTTTGCTCTCCTACACCTCATCAGTGCCTGCAATGCAAACGGTACAACGCGTTCGGTCAGATCGTGGATAGCAGCCAGCAAAGGAGGCAAGATTTGATAATTTACAAGTAATTTTCGTAGGTCATGGCAGCGCTACCGGAGTCCCGGGGTGCGTTGCACCTGAAACATTCCATCCTGCTAGCAAAGTTGTGCTCGTTGCATCCAGACCTGTCATCAACATTCAGACAAGCGTTAGCAGAAAACCAGAATTCACAAGACATGAAGAACATCTAAAACCACATATTACCTAACTGAAACATGGAAAATGCATACTCGCAGAGTGCTATTATTACGTTGAAACATGGTGATAAAGGACAACCAATCCCCACATGTCGCACAAAACCCACTAGTACGAAACACGTACCTACTCATCCACTAATACATAACACCAGCTACACATCAGCAACTCCTTGGAGAAGATATAGAGGCTACTTTATTCATGGAAACAAGCACTGTGTGTATATCCCTAGTAGATAAGAAAACAAGCTACGAAACATGGTGATATACAGACAGAAAGCATAGCCAGATGATTCTGTTGTCTCTTACTCCAGCATGTTGCTGATAAAACAGTCCTTTTTTTTCTAATCTAATTCTAAAATAAAGCCACAAAACACGGAAGCATAGCATAACAACAAGATATAAGCATACACAAGAGCACAACTACCATCAGACTGTGTGTATATCCGTAGTAGATAAGAAAACAAGCACATGGATTCATGGAAAGAATGATACTATGCCCATCCATGAAATAATTACTAAGTTTGTAGATAAACATAACCGAAAATAAGATAGAACAGAGCTCACTTCATCTTTCAGCAAAAGGTGGAAGGATAAAGTCAAGTAACACGCACCTGGTGCAGATCCAGTCTCCAGACTTCCAACCGGGGCGGTTGGTACGGGCAGCAGCACCGCTGCCGAAGCCGAAGCCCCGTGAGCGTGACATGTCACTATCAAAGCCACCAGCACCACTGTTTACAGCAGCCTCCTCCTTGTAGGCAGAGCACTTGAAGCAGTTGGAGCGGCTGGCGAAGTTGTGTGCACCGCAGGAGCAGTACCAGTCACCAGGGCGGACATCAGAGCCAGCACCAAAGCCAGCACCACCGCCGAAGGAGGAACCACCACGGCCACCGAAGTTGGCATAGTCACCTCCACCACCACTGCCACGATCAGCAACTCCACGTGGTTCACTGCAGCGCTGGCATATGTCCCGACGGCTGAAGTTGAGGTGCTGGCACGCCCTGCAGTCCCAGTCTCCTGGCTTCCTGTTCATCTTGCCTGCAGTAGTTATACTATCAAAACAATGCAAAAAATGGGCGCACAGATTAAGGGAGATACAACCAAAGAGCTAGAACAAAAACATAATCCAAGAAGATATTATATGAAGTTACACGCTAACACACAAAGCTATAAATTACCTAAACAAAGCTCGGCTGTTGTGTTGCTGGCTCCTAGGAAGTGCTATGAAGTGAGATGGTGATGCAGCAAGGTGCGTATGTGCAGGGGTATTTATAGTGAACTTTGGAGGGGATGCTGAAACCGAGGGCCAGCTATCTTTGTGCCTTTGATTCTTAGTGCACTTTGGCCCGCGAAGAACAAGGGAATCACGTAAAACTAGAAAGAAGAGGGGAGTTAAAGAAAAGAAAAGAAGAGAAAGCCATTAAAGGGAAAAGAATTATGGGGAGTTTGAATGCCTCCTTTGCCCTGCATCTTAGCCTGCCTTGGCAACATCTTTTGAGACATGGGATGGAGGGATGTGCACTTCTTCGTATTCTTGTGCTTAGGAAATATGGCATGCACTAGCTGTTGTAGGTGTGCTCAGAATATATTTTAGCAAAAACACATCCAAAATATAAGGCTGAAACACTAATATGGAATTTGAGGTGGTGGTTGGTATAGCATCCAAACTAGAGTAAATGTCAGTGATTGGTACTATTTTCATGGCACACTTTTGAGTTGATACAGTTAACTGTTGAATGACAGATTCTCTGTCCCCATGTTTCAATTTTTTAAGGTATAAATAATACATCACCCATTTAGTTACCTCGTTCCAAAATCACAAACACATCACACAATCTAATCTGAACCAACAATACAACTTATCGCACTACGTCGAGATATTGTGGAGGCTGCGATCCATGTAGAAAGCCTAATCAAGAATCATACAAAATATATGGAAAGAAAAAGCAAAACCTAAAATCAGCGCCTATTAGATTCCGATGAAAATAAGCAAGTGTTGGAGGTGTTCAGAATGAATGAAGCCTATCATTCTGAACCTATACTTATTTATCGATATATAACCTTTTGATTCCTGTAACTAAGAAGAATGCTATTCATGTTCCTGATATTCGATGCTAACTCTGCCTTCCTTTACTATCAATTATTGAGAAAAGACCATGGAATCCATTCCAAGCAACCATCACATCACCTCAGCACTATAACCATTTCTGTCGAGCAATCTACAACAGTATCATGGCCCATATGATTTATTCAGCATAACTAGAAGTAAGCAAGCCTTTTTCAACTCAAAGTCTCGAACACCTTTTTCCATGGATTGAGAGGTCCCTTACATATATAGCTTAATTAACTGGTCATAATTAATTCTCTAAACCATATCCTATCACTAATATGAAAAATAATTGCCATAATTAATTGTTACAGAAATATTTCTAAGAAAATGAGAAAAGTAGGTATCAGCCAAACTCAAATGAATGGATCAGAAATGGACTAGCTATTTTTCTGGATAAGAAGGAACAAGTATGAAGCACAGTGAATATTCTAAATGCAAGAACAGAAAGGGGCATAAAGTGTTCCACAGCCTACCAACAGTGTAAACGTAATTCTCTCAATAAAACAGCACAAACACCCACTTGCTCTATTCTAAATTATAAGATATTTTGTCATGTCTAGATATATAGCATTTGTTATGCACTTAGATATACATAGTAAAAAGCAATGTTTTTTTTTGAGAAGATAGTATAAGGAATGTATTTTAAAAAAGCCAAAACATCTTATAATTTGGAAGAGAGAGAGTAAATGACAACAAGATGTGCAGGTGACAATGCAAAATTAGCACTAGAGAAAGAACATATTATCTTCTCAACTAAGTTAATCTAGCATATGAGAAACTTTTTCTTTGCAAAAAGGAAAAATTAAGAGAAGGTCCCCATCCCTACCCCCTGGATAAGATTAAATAAAATCGTTAATGCAGTTCATGCAAAAAAAATGACTTTAAACAACGACGGTATGGTTGAGAATCAAATACATTTTACCCCACTTCCGCTCAGCAAATAACCTGCACTATCTTATTTTTGGCAAAAACTCAGAATCACTCATGAATCGATATACCACTTGGGCCCCAAGGGTTTTTCCTCACTTTGATCAACAAGGGGCTACTGATAGACACACCATTGTCCACAGTAGACTAAAAATAGCAGTCTCCACTCATGTCCACAACATAGGTGTGCATTGTTGTCTAATCTGAATGCAAAAGCATACTGGCAGATGTCACATGGTTATATGATACAAAATTAAATCGGTGAAAGTGATAGAAGAGAGAAAAGGAAAAACTACAAATCAAGACATAGCTAATTGGATTGCTGAGCTGTAACCGTTGAGATAACCTTTACCTTTTTTTGTTATATAAGAGGGAATTTTCGAATGCAGATAAAGATGCCATTGTCTCATAAGGAAACACCCCATGGACAAAACGAGATGAAAAATGATTCCTGGGCAGAAAGCAAAGGAGGAGCTGATGCATAACTGGTGAGAATGCCTGGATATCAATAAAGACAGGGCAAAACCAAGAGGGTAGTAGCCCTCAAGGTGGCGTTGACCACTGCCTTTAGAACTCTTTGAACAATCCTTTAATTTTCAGTTGTGTGTTTACATCTCCTGTGTTGTTTCCCTTGCCCTTTATCATGCTCATCCTCGAGGCTTTACATTAGTGGATTTGCTTTCGCTTTTTATCTACTCCATCTATTTCACTTCTTTTATGTTATTACTGTGCTAGTTACAAGTACTAGCAGTCATGGTAGTAGATGCTACCAAAGAAGATATAGGATTCAAAACCATAGGATGATATGCCTTCTCTTCCATTCCATTCTCTTGGGTGAAGTGAAAGGAGAAGCAGATACAAATCATGGAGTCGTGTAAAAAACTGAAGGGGCCAAAAGCTAGTTTGGATTCTCTCCTAGGGAAGTGCTTCCATGCATGACCATGACCAAACCCCAAAGGAAGTGATCACTTGATAGCCCCTAACATGCTTTGATTCTCTGCTTTTACACAACCAAGAAGAAACAGCTCGAGCCTTTAGCTTTTATGGTAACAAGAGTACTAAGATTAGAATTAGGACTTATAACAGAGAACAAATAATCTTCAGCAACAACCCTATGTTCTACCAAGTGCTTTTTGACTGGTGGTACCAACAAGACCTTCAAAATATGCAGATTTCAATGGAAATGTTTGGGCATGAACTGATAAACTATCAAGTTGAAACTGAAGATCAATCTGTATTTCTAGTAGGATTGGAGCTAATTTTTTATACATATGCTGAAGCAGAAGTTGATGGCAGATGATCCTTCACAACATTGTATTCCAACACCTAGATAAACAAAAGTAATTTGGTATATTTATGATGATAGCACATATATCTTCCAACTGTTAGTTTTTTATTTCTTATTACTAGATATCCAAGTATATGTGTGCATACAAATATGTATCATCTTTGCAAAACATCACCCCGTGCCCCATGATATATATATTACTCAAACATAGCATTGCATCCAGCCACTACATAGATTGGAGCCAGCATACTAGTCAAACATTCACAAATAATCCACTGCTGTCCCAAGGCATAAAATTTCTGAATTTAAACCCCACTTTTGCTAGGATTGGTTTTAAGTACGCTCTCCTTCCTAGAAAATGAATCATTAGGTGCACTTGCATGCTATATCTTTGTATCTAGGATTCCAAAGACCATGGTACAGTTTTACAGAGCGCCTCTTTCTGGTTTGTACTCCCTCACTGACATGAATCCAAACAATTAACATATATTGGTTGTTTCATTCCCTTTTGAGCTGCCTGCCTGACTGAACCACAAAGCAAGGAGGCGGCACACGAGTGGGCCACAACGGGGGCACTGCCTAAGACAAAGAGCAATATAATAGGTTCATTGGTGCATGAACTTTAATTATATTGTTACAGATTGTATGCACAAGCCATCGAGTGCAATAGATTCCATGGCATGTGAGGTGTGTTCATGCATCATACAGAACACTTGAAATCCTGTAGTTTCTTCATGACGTAATCGGTCCTCGACGAGGATAAAGTCAGTCAGTCAGCTAGTTTAGCTGACCAACTTTCTTGTGTAGTCTCGATGCAGATTCAGTGATGGGGTACATCGCGTTGCATCGTAGAAGTGCACATAAAGATATCTATTCCACGGTGGCCCATCAGGGACATTAAAGCAAATGCTGTATGAAGTTTTCATTGAACAGATAAAACCAGAACGGTGCGCAGCATGATAGCACAACTCGACTGAATGACTGATGCAATGGCGCCATAATAATGGTCCCATGTAGCGTAGGATTTAATCCAAGGGACCAGACATAGCAGCAGCAAATAGAAAAATAGTACGATCAAACAGTCAAATACAGACCTATAGCATAATTTCAGATAACACCATAAACAGATAGCCCATCACGCTCACAACTGTCACTGAAACAGTGACCCATTTCCAGGAAGACAAACGGCACTACTGAAAACTTCAGATTTACACCCAAACGGAGATATCTCCACCCAGACGGAGAAATCACCCATACTCCGAGTGGCGACAAAGATTGCATCAAAGCAGCGAACCAAGCACCACCCTGCCCCACGGCTCACGGCGGCAAAAGCCGCCGATTCTCTCCTCGTATCAGATGACATGCCATAGCTGTCGACTAATCAGCGGCCGCACGAATCTCAAGGACACGCTCCCTCAACCCCGGTCCCAAAAACCTTACCGCGCGCAAACGAGGGGATACCAACGGGAGAGCGGGAGAGAGAGAGATTGCAGCCAAACCAACGGGAATTCGCAACGTTGTGCATCGAAATACAAATCCCTACAGATCGATCTAACCCTCGTCGGGAAAAAAAATTAACAAAAAATCCAGCAAAAACAACCGATCGCGTGATGCCGTCAAAAGCAACAAACCCGACGGACCCAACCACGATGATACAAACAAGGGAAGGAGACGACGTGTGTACCTGACCCGCGATCCTCTTCTTCGACTCCTCGCGACTGGCAGACGGCGGCGCGTGGGGAGAGAGGAAACGATCTCGTCAGGATCGACGGCGGAAGAACCCCAAACCAAATGTGAGGGGATTGAGGAGAGAGGGATCCGAAAACCTACCTCGCCTCGCCTCGTCGCCGCAAGAACAAAACGAACGGGTTTTTTTTATTTTTATTTTTTGCGTGCGCGTGCGTATTTGTTCGCCTGATCGGTGGGAGAGGAAGGGACGCGAGGCACCGACGTCGAGGCGGGTCAAAGGGCAGCGTCCACCGGTCCCACGCGTCGGTGGCAGCGGGAAACCGTGCGCCGTGCCGTGGCTTTCGTGGCAGCCAAGTGTCCAGCCTGTGGCTCACTGACAGGTAGGCCGATCTGTTAGGCCCACACGTAAAGGGGTGCGGCACGTGCTTGGGCAGGAGCGTTTGGATGATATCAGCCGTGCAGGAGCCTGGAGGACGACACGACGTTTTGAGTCGCTGTTGAAAAAAAATGGACTGTTTTTTTTTTTTCTAGCAAAGCAACGGAAACGTAACGCTAGCCTCAAGTTTTGAGTAAACATGATTTTCATGAAACTCTGTTATACTTCCATTCATTATTAGGCTAATTTAACCTTTCCGTGTACATCCTGGAGATTTGTAAAAAATAACTTTATGATTATAATAATAGTTTTAATGCTATGATCTTAAATGAGTGCCTTTTATTATGTGAATCAGATTTTGATTTTCTTCAAATCACTAATAAACCCTACTTCCTCCATCCTAAATTATAAAATAGTTGTTTTTCTCCAAGTTTGATCACTTATCTTGTTTAAAGATTTATACAAAAGATCACTTCTTTTGCCATAGTTTGCTTTATTAATAAAAAAATCTTTAAGAATCACTTAACTTTATAAAAAAATTGAATAAAATGATTGTTCAAACTTGGAATAAAAAATTCAATTGTCTTATAATTTGAGATTCGGTAAGTATGAAACAAACATAGTATATGGACTGATTTTACTTTTTTTTACATTAGACTAGAATCACACACAAACGGATAGTTCCTCCTTGTTATGATTCTTGCTTTCCTATCTCCTCTTAAGTGAAAATATTTGAAATGGGTCTTTGAAATGTTCTTTAGCTAGTAAAAAGAACATTTTTTCATAAAACATATATATTTATGATTTTCTTAACGTAGAAAACAATGATTTTCACCTTTTCAAAAATCAGAATCGTGACGGGTAGCTGAAAGATTTGAGAAATCGATTTTGAAACCCAAATTTCCGGTTGTTGCTACGCACAAATGGAAAGGAGTACCCAATGGAAAATAGTGGAAGCACGACTTTGACAGAAATGGGAGTATCATTCGGATGAGCAGCGTGAGTACAAGAAAATTTGTTATTTCTCAATGAATGTTAAAAGTGGTTTCTATTTGCCACTAAATAACTTCTCATTACTTATTTGTCATTGACTCCTTTGAATCCCTTATGCCGCCCCTGCAACCAAACACTGCCTTACGTGTCCTTTATGTCTATTTTTCATTAACTACTCTTATGGCATGTCAGACTTTTTCATAATGACCAATTGCCCTTAGTAACCCTTCTTACAAACTTCAGTCTCTCCAACATCAATGCGTTGTAAAAAACCATTAGTGAAGTAATACTACTTTATAAAATAATTTTTATATTTATGAAGTAATCTATTAATATATATTTCTTTGGTTAAAAACGTCTTGTAGATGAAATCCTACCTTTTATATCTGATATCTCCATAGAAATTATAAATCACAATAAGAGAGAAAATATAGAGCAACACAGCAATACACATGAGAATTGAGAAATGGCATGTAAGGGGTGAAAGTTTGAGCCGATGGCAAATAAGGAAAGGGAGGTTTTTCAGTGGCCAATAAGGAACCGCTTGAAAAATAAAGTTTTTTCTCTATTAGTACAGGGGTGCCAAAAAGTGCAAAATGGTTCAAGAAAAAACATAGATTAAACGTGATTAATCGTTTGTGTTTTTTATTTTTTTTTCTGGCAGCACACGTGGCTTAGATTATATGCCCAACTTCAATTACAGAAGAAATTATAACACATTAAGACAATTTCAATTCCAATTCTTACAAACTTACAAAAAATGGTGAAAAGATTTGTCATTTTGATCCCCATGCATCTTGTTTTCCTTTTCTCTAGCTCTTCTGCATGATTTTTCCTGCCCTTCAGCCCGCACAACCACTCATAGCCCATCAATCTTCGTGCTTCTATGTCACTTAAGCACTGCATCACACAGCAAATAGACATGTCCAAAGTTTTATTGGACGCCTAGGCCCTAAACGAGACGCTAGAGGTCCATTTCAAGTTTAATCGAAAGTAAACGAAGTTTAATTAGATTTTTTCAAACCATGCCAAATAATGCATACCGCAGACTATGAAGTCGAAGAGAACAAATAATTCACATGTTAACACTGAACTGCCTACAAAAGCACAGTTTCCATTGTGCAACTTGTACAGTTTTTTTTTTTAAGATAGTGCTGTGGTTGCAAATAGTGCTGTGATTGCACTGCACAACCCATGTCGCAACAAATTCACCTTTTGCATAGTACTGGCTCGATCCCAAATCATAAGACATCGCAAAAATTTTGAAGACTCAAAACATCTTAAATTTGACCAAATTTATATAATAATATAATAACATTTATAATGTCAACTAAGTATCATTAGATTATTCATCAATTATATTTACATAATATACTTATTTGATATCATAAATCTTTATAATTTTCTCTATAATTTTGATCAAAGTTGAAATGCCTCAACTCGTCCAAAATAAAATGCAATTCTCACTTTTCAATTAGTCAAACAATTTAAATTTGACAAAATGTATACAAAAGATGACTAACATTTATGATATCAAATAGGTATCATTAGATTTATCATGAAATATATTTTCATATTATTTAGAGAGATAAATGTTGATACCATTTTCTATAAACTTTGTTAAACTTAAGAAAGTTTGACTTGGCTCAAGAGTTACATTTTTTTTGGATGTTTTTTTTGTTCTCAGACATGCCAAGAGCCCCGTCTAGGGTGCAACGTGCAAGTGCAACCGTGCAGTTGCCCTTTGGGGCACATCTGCTTTTTTTTTTACATAAAAACCTTACAGATCACGATTAGAGACCTCCCAAAGGAGGACACGGATATCTACAAAGATAATTGCAGCGGGCAAAAATATCATGTATGCAGGCCAAGTTTATCAATCAATGCTAACAAATCTGATAACTAAATTGAAGATAAGATTTCCACCAGGAAAATCTATTCTGAACTCCTGTTGTTTATAGTAGGAAGGAAGGAATAGATGAATGTATAACATTTCTCATATCTTGATCAAATAAACACTCCCATAGATGAAAACAGTCACAAGTTTCAGCTGGACATAATGCAATTGGGTGACTGATAACATATGCAATATATTCATTTGTTGGCAGGTCACTGACACTTAACGAAAGGCTTATCTTATTACCGGAAGCATAATTTTGTAACCCACAGTACCTTTTGATTGTTATATCGTTTCATTGTACCTCTATTGACTGTATTTCTTTTTTAAAGAATTGTAATTGAGATAGTTTCACATAAGATAATTTGATATATAATTATGGGACCACAGGCTGGTGATAGAGCTATAATGCAAAAGATATTGTTGATCATCGCAATCACAAATCATCTCTATAAAGTGTCACACTACCAGGAATAACTAATCAAGAGAATCGAAACAGTCAAATAGTGTATTAAAGGAACATCCAGTGATGTGAGCATATACTTTTGTACTTTAACTATGTGACTGTTTCATTCACTAATAGTCACTATTCAGGAAAAGAAACAGCTGGAATAGGTAAATAGAGCATACTTGAGTTGAATCATAACCAACAGAGTTAACAATGAAGTCATACTACCATTCGATTGAAACTGTGTTAATCTACAAAAGTGAACCAGTTAGTGGCCACATAAAACACCACCTTTACCAATTTGAACCTGAAGGTTGATTTGCATGACTGCATTCGACCAAAAATATACAACAGACGTAAAATGCTCACCGGCAGCAGGTTCCTGAAGAGGAAAATGTAGTTATAGCTTCGGTTGAACATAGTAAGCAACTAAGCATGCTACAAACCTATAAAAAATAACAAAGACTATTTTCAACAGATGTGAACAACAAAAACTTATTTCACCACAGCAAGAGAACAACATGCCTTGGGCGGCGCCAGGGGTATTCCCCTGTATTCCATGGAATACCCAAGATTTTGGTAAGCAAAAGAAATATATATACATAGTATACATGTACATGCCATTGTTTAATTGGACTAGAAGTCCATGGATGAACAGGTCACAAAGAGTTGCTCCCTCGCTGCTTGCTCAGCACCTCGCGTACTGCGTCCCAAGCTACCGGCATGCAGTGGCCTGAGTGGCGGCACATATCCATTGTTAGGAGAGTCAAGGGCCTATTGGGCCTTAGCCCATTAGGGTTAATTAGTCGCTTGCTTAGGGGCCAAGTAAATCCTCTCTATATAATGAGAGGAGATGTATTAATCTAAATCAAGCAAGAGATTAGAAGGAAACCCCTTCCCTCTTGCCGGCCATGGGCGGAGCCCCGCGGCCGGCGTTCCCAGCGACCCCCAAACCCTAGCCGCCGCCGCCCTGGGAACAGTACCCGCGGTACTGTAGCACGCGGGTAATGTAGCACAACAGCGCCGTCGCTCCTCTCAACCCTCTCTCTCTCAATTCTTAGCAACTACAAGCCGCACCATAACATCCATCCTGGATGCTGCTGCGGAACTGCGATGCTGCCCTTACACGGCAGCAGCCGGTAGCCCACAGCAGCCAGCAGACAAGCAGCGCATCACGGACTGCAGCAGCCGGCTTCGTCGACTCATCCCCTTGGCGGTCGACTCTCGTCAGCGGCCGGCGCCCGGCGGCCAAGCATTGAACGCAGCCAGGCACAAGTCTTCTCCCATGCACCAGGACACAAGCTCTGTTTTTCTCATTCGCAAAAAAAAAGCTCTGTTTTCTCCTCTAATTAGAATGAATCGCAATCCTAATTGATGAAATTTAAAGGAAAGCATTTAGCATTGTCTATGTGTTTGTTGCAATTTAAACAAATTTATTTGTCCACGCTATTACGTGCTACCTTGTTTAGTATCTCGATGAAATTTTAAAAATATCTTTATTTTTTTCATCCTGTTTGTAAATTGCAATGCACATGAAAAATATATGTGCTACCAATGGTATATTTACATTGTGTGGAAGAAAGCTAGCACTTGTATATTTGTATTGTAATTTTTTTCTACATGGAATACCCTGCTTCGAAATCCTGGCTCCGCCACTATGCCTTCCCCATAGTATTGAATTATATGCATAACTTTTAATCATTTTTTAGATTACAGGAGATCTGTACTGGGAGCCTTCTAAACCTGAAGTGTGTAGACAGACCCTCTAACTCATGATAGTGTGAAAAAAACGTATCAGTGTGGAGCGCTATCAGTGCCCACCATCCAAAACCAAGCGTTGATCATTCTTTTGAGAGTGCTGTCAACTGTTGATTGAGTCTTGTTGCAACTACATGGGGGCAAGAGTCACTAGGTGTGGAGTCCTTGTTGGATTTACCATATATAAAAACAGTTAGCACCAACAAGAACAGAGGCAAATAGGACTCCCACCATAATCAAAGTGTTCAAAGGCAAGTATGCATTGAACTTGGTACTGCAGGCAAGTGATGTTGCCATTATCATGCTTGTGCAATAGTGTTGGTGTTCCTTATAACCGATATACATCCACTGTTAAAACTTACCAAGGTGAGATAGTCCTTTTTAATTTTTATTCAAGGCTTGCTAGTTTGCAGCGAAAGAACATGCTTTTTTTAGAATCCAGGACATAAATCATGAGATATTTATGCCTTTATGGAGTGTTTGGTATAGGGAATCAACTTATCAACCCATTCTAGACGGATTGATATATCATGAGTTCATTCCTCAAATTTAGTGAATGACTTTGTTCTTCGTATTAGCAGTATTTATTAGCTTGTTAGGAAAGAGGTGGTGATGGATCAAATCATTTCATTACACAAACCAAATAAAAAAAGTGAGATGATGACGGACTACTTCGTTCCACAAACAAAATACCCCCTTAGTCTACAGATGTGATCTGCAATATCTTGCATGAAGCAGCTCAAAGCAGGAATTATTAAGGCTATAAAAGTATGCTTACATCAGTCACTGTTGTCTCCTTCGTTGCCTCCGTCTAACCGACGGAGCCCGTCAAGCGCAGCGCCAAGCTTTGGGTCGATGGATGCGGCGGTCTTGAAGGCTTCCCGAGCTTCAGCGGCGAGTCCCTTCTTCTCGTAGCACTCTCCCAGAAGGGAATGGGCGCGGGCGTTCTCGGGACTCAGGCGGACGGCCTCCGCGAGATCGGCAGCGGCCTGGTCGAGGCGACGACGGCGGTGGAGCGCGAGCGCGATCTCGGCGCGCTTGGCCAACGCGTCCCCTCGCTCCCGCGGTTCGAGCGAGCGGGCGAGCGGCGGCGTGAGGGCGGCGTCGAGGGCGCGCAGCGCGGGGAGGCGGTGGCCCTGGAGGTCGAGGGCGAGGGCCTTGAGGATGAGCGGGGCGGCGTCGCGGGGGTCGAGGGCGATGGCGCGGTCGGCCTCGGCCACGGCGGCGCGGGCGAGCGGGCCGGGGGGCTTGGGGGCCGCGGCGCGCGCGCGGGCGAGGAGCTGGGCGCCCTGCGCGAAGTGCCGGCGCGACTGGGCCGCGGAGGAGCCGCCGCCGCCGCCGCCGGAGCGGCGCAGCCGGAGGGCGGCGCGGCGGGGGAGGGAGTGGAGCGCCACGAGCATGCCAGCGGCGAGGAGGAAGAGGAGGCACTGGATTACGGCCTCCGGCCAGGTGCCGGCCGCGCCCAGTGCCAGGGCGGACATGGTGGGTGCGCCTTGGGTTGGACTGCGCGTCCGCGGGGTCAGGCAGTACCGAGGTAGTAGCAGACTGCAGAGGTTCGTCGTGCGGTCCGATCTCCGATCTAGTCTAGGCGGACATGGCTCGGGCAGGTCTCTCTAGTCTGTATAGGACTCATGCGGATTCCGGCTCTGCTTGCTTGCCTTCGTGCAGCGGCCGGTTGAACCGTCGTGTGCGTGCAGTGCAGCTGTGCCTGAATGCCTGATTGCAGAGTGTTTGGAAGACTTGCTAGGGGCCCGTTTGGCCGGGCTCCGCCAGGCTCCAGCTCCCGTGCTATAGCAGTACTGTGCAGGTACTGTGCGGAGCCGGAAGAAGCCTCGGAAACGTAGCTCCGGCAGCTCCTTTCCATTTGCCGTTGTAAGGCAGAGCCGGAGCCGGTTCAAACAGCCCTACAGTACTCTACAGGAGTCAACAGTGCTCTACAGGAACAAGACGGGAGAAGCCGGAGCCGCAAGGAGCGGCACCAAAAGCGCCCTAAGTTGCTAGGCCCATAACCAAGGCCTATAGCCACGTCGAGCTAATGCACTCTTGGGGCTCCTTCGGATGCACTGCCGCAAAACCATGTGGATTTAGGGCGCGTTTGGTTCATACCTAAACATTGTCACAACGTGTCGCAGTTATCGCGCCGTATTTTTGGCTTCCGTTTGGTTCGTAGCCGCAATTGTGGCATGTCAAACCCTCGTCAAAGCTCGCCAACGCTTGCTAGTTCATTTTTTCCGCCAAAGGTTGCCGCGAGTCGGGCGGACGAAATGAGGGCCTCAGTTTTGGCGCCGCCAAAGACTGGGCGCGGCAGGTTCAGGGTGCCATCCAAACGGACCCTTAAGCCCAGTGCCTAAGGAGCACTCTCTCCCTCACTTGCCACACGCCCACACTCCTATTCCCAAGCAGTCAGAATCCCCATCATAAAAAGATCACACCTAAGGTGATGTTGCTTCTTGGCCAATAGAGTGGGCGGCGCAACTCCCTAACATCGAAGGCTCCTTCACACCTCCTTCTCTTACGTCCCCCGATGATAGCCGTTGTGACCGACAAAGACTTTGGAGAGGGACAATACGGCATGGCTACATAAGGAGCCAGTGATCTGTTGCGCATGCTCAAACCATAATCGCCATGGAGGCGATGCGGGACGGGCCGACAAGCACGGAGCGAGAGAGAGAATGGCAACAAGGAAAGAAAAGAATGGGTCAGGAGGAGATTTTTCTTTCCCTGGTGGATCGGCGGGTCTAGGGTCGAGAAAGCACTGGTACTGCATCCAGGTGACCCGGGTTGTGGAGAGAATCACTCCTGTGTGCTCTTCTTGACTCGCGTGTGAGGCATATCCAAAAGAACCCTTAGAAAAAAACATGGAGCACGACTATTTTTTACAAGCCAAACTTATGCTAGTAGTCAGTGGCCATCGAGAAATATCTTGTCACCTACCTTAACCTCATTGTTATGGTGGGCGTTCCTGGTGGCAGCAATAATGGTGGGTGCGTCCATGCTACTCTACTTCATACTGAGTCGACGGTTGGTGGATGTGGATGTCTTTGTTGGTGGCAGCGAAGGTAGAGGGATCGGGAAGGGGGCGTGGTGTGGCCATCAGCAACGTGGACCGAAGACACTCGACATGTGGCCCATCAAACCTTGCCTATGGAATCAAGTATCTCATGCACCCGCAGGTGAGGTAGAGAATCATTCATCCTTGTTATTCAACCAACGAGGCGCCTCTCGCATAGATCCAAGTGAAATGACATGCAATCGTTATTCATGTAGAGGAACACCGACTTTAAGCGGCAGAAAAAATATCAAAGGAGTAGACGTGCATGAGGAAAAAAGTAATAAGGTCAATGTTCTGAGTAACTCCTCAATGTGCAAAGCCATCCTATCACCAACGATAGGCAACCAAACAACAAATTTATAATATAGACTTAGCTTATACATATAAACATAAACAACTACTGATTGTAAAACTCAGACCAAAATTGGAACTATTGACTTAAAATAAAGCATGACTACCCTAGCATAAACAACCAAGCATGCTTGATATTCCTTCATTTTCGTGTAGAGGGACCAAATTTCTATTTTTCTTAAGAAAACCTTCGCACATGGCATGCTATTGAGAGCATGTTTGGTTAGGCTAATAATTAACTGACTAAAGTTAGTCGAAATTGGTCTCTTTTCATCAACTGTTATGCTAATGGTTATAATACATATATTAAAAAATCCTATTATTGGACATCCAAACACATGATTGACGTTGATTAAGAAAACTTGTATAAATGTAAGAATATATTCATAACTATTGTCTTGCTCTTAAAATTTATAAATTTGGTCAACCATAGCGACATCTGTAAGGCCTGCTGTTTTGAGCTTAGTGTGTAACTATTGTAGTTTTTGTTGCAGATTTTTATATGTAATTTGAGGCTTATGTGAGATGCTAAGCTTCGATATAATCCCTCTTCCACTTTTTAGAAAACTAGTTAAAGAAGGACTTTTATTATGTTGAAGCCTATCTCAAAAAATAGGGTGAGAAATGAAAATAGATTCTATGAGAGTGTACTCCCTCCATACTAAAAAAGATTATCGTTTAGGACGAGGTTTTGGTTAAACATTAGGAATATAAATCATGAATAAAGTTGTTGAATTTGAAAATATAAAAATCATATTAATAGATTTGTCTTAAAAAATACTTTCATAAAGTATACATATATTATATTTCAATAAATATTTTTTTAAAAAATAAGTGGTCAAATTCATCCTTTGGAGACTGTGTCGTTTTCTAAAACGACAAGCTTTTTAAATACAGAAGGAGTAGGTGTTTGAATATAGGGGCTAAAGTTTAATCCATGTCATCCATGCGTTACAAACCTATGGTCCAGAAGAGATTTTGAAGCTCCCTTGTCCCGTCCCTTCTTACGTGGGAGAGAGACGATAGCGGCGCCACTATCCTCCGCTATCTACACTACTGGTCCCCCTCCCTTCTCCTTCTGGCATCTTGCCAGGGGCTCAAGGGAGTGGAGATTCATTGATTTTAAGAAGTTTCTCAAATCGAGTCATTAGGGTTGATGTCTCCGTACCAAAGTTCTTGGTATTGTAGTTTTACCTCCTATTTCTCATCCTCTTTGGCAATGGTTAAAGAGAAGGGTGAAATCGTCTTTTCTATGGCGGCTCCGTTGAAGACGAGAACAATAACTTTGGTGTCACCATCTTTATCAACACAACAACAATAATTTTGTTTCCAGATGGCGACATCAAGGCAGAGATGATGTTGCCGCCATGGAATAATTTTCTCCAATTTTTTTTATTTTGTTATGGTTAGATATGGCCACGATGAAAGACCAGAGAGAGTAATTTTTAGACTAGTCTTCCTCATTATTCGATGAAAAAAATAAAAAAGAAAACATTAGAAAGAAGAAAAAGATCCTCAATTCCACATACAGGAGTGTTAGCCATTGTTAGTTGGGTAGTTGTTTTGAGGTCATTTGCTAAGTGTTCGTCTATGCAGTCATCCATACTGCAAGACGATTAATATGTTAGGTTTTAAGTTGTGCTATTCACAGCGTGTGTACTATTTTGTAATGTAGAGTGCTTATAGATTGTAATGTATTAATGTACTATTTTGTAATGTAAAGTGCTTGTAGGTATTATATAATATAATTTTTCTTTCGTTGCAAAAGAAGTTTAGTCCATGTCATATTAGAGTTTCAGATGCTAACTAGGAGGACTAAATAATGAGCTAATTATAAAACTAGTTTTATGGGAGTAGACTATTTACCGAGATGAATATATTATGCTTAATTGCTCCATGGTTAACACATATTTATTGTAGCACCACATTATTAATTCATGGACTAGTTAGCTTAATAGAACTATTTTGTAAATTAGTCTCGATCTGTATAATTAGTTTTGTAATTAATTTATATTTACTACATCGAATATCCGATATGACATGACTAAAATTTAGTCAAGAGAAATGAACACGATCACCATGCTATATTTCTACTCTACAACTTATAACATATACTTAAACTTACTTTTGTATAGCAGAAATACAACATATAAATATCTCTCTTCTATGACTAAAAATAGGATGCAAATATATGTATATACAATTATATTAGTTTAATTTAATTAATATGCATCTAAATTACAATTTATATTATAATGAATTCGATAAGGATCCAAACGGGCCAAGAAATCCCAGTACTGGGCTGTTTGCTCGAGGCGGAGGATCAATGGGCCATTTTCACGGCCCGTCTGTCTGATATGGGAAAACAAAACTCCATGACACCGCACCGCGAACCATTCCATTCACCTTCCATCCTGGTCCCGGAGCCCACGTCGAAGGTCGAACGACTCTTCACCGTCACCGCCATCTGGGCCCCATCCCCTCTGGCCCACGTGCACTGCATCTAAGCTCCACGTAATGGGGGCAAAACTGTACTTGGCCCCGTCGCAGGGCTCGCAGCACAGGGCACGCGGCACAGGGGGTAGGGTAATACTTGGCCGCCGCTGCGCTCCTCCACTCTCCTATCCCCCACCTCACTCCGCTTGTGCGGCCGCGTGGTGGTGCCTTCCGCGGCGCTGCGGCTCCTCCGCTCCGATCCCAAGCAAGCAAATATCCTCGCCACCCCCTACCACGAGACCCTGGCACCGCTCCGACGCGATCGGCGCCGTCGAGCCCACCCGAGTCTCCCCTTGCGGTTCGTGCCCTCTCTCCCTACCCGCGCTGCTCCCCTCTACCTCGTCGTCGCTGGATCGAGCGCCGCGGGCCTGGCTTGTGCGTTTCGATCTGCGGTTGCCAGAGCGTTTCATGCGCGTTTGGGCTCTGAGGTTTGGATGGGGACGAGGAGGTTCTAGGGTTTGGGGTCGTGTTTGCGGTAGGGTTTTGGGGGTTTTCAGGCTTTGCAGTGTGGTGCACGGATCCTGATCTGGACCCAGGATTGTTTGCCTAGATTCCTGGCGTTGTACTCTGGATGTTGCTCTGCGTGATTACAGAAGTTAGTGTTGGCTGGCGCCGTGTGATGTAGACTGCAGTGCTGTCGGAGTCAGTAGGGGTCTTCCAGGGGGTATGCCGAATGGATGCCCCCATGATCCATATTTTTTCATTGAAGCCTTTTAGATCAACAAGAACTTTAGTGCATGTTTGAATATTTGGTTCATGGAATAACTTAGTTGGGCCCCATAATCATATAATCCTAGCTCCATCACTGGCATGTAACAGTTGTACAAAGCTTGAACAGGCATAATGGTATATTATTATTGATTAGCAAACATGTCTGTGCATACTGAATGTACATCTTATGTCATTTTGCTATAATACATTTTGGAACCGGACTATGTATGGCTGGACCCTCACTATTCTAACTCGTATGGGCAAAGATCGTGAGTTCGGGAAATGGACGGGATAGTAAACCAATTAGGACTCTAGTCTAATTTATCCTGCTTTGGGGAGTGGAGTGACAGACTGACCAAGAGAGTGTGATGGACCAAAATTTGGAGGAAGAATTTTTCACTTATATATATATATAATTTTTTTTTTTGATCCGGTACAACTTGGACACACACAACCCACACACTCCACACTCACACACCACACGCACACACATGCGTACGCGGCCGTACACACGCATAGAAGAGATTGGGAGGCTCGCCTCGCCTCCAGTGCGTGGGAAACACGCAGTACCACCGAATGCGCACGCGTGCGTGTACCTGAAAAATCTGGGATAAATCCTAGAAAATGGTGCGACACCAGGGTTCGAACCCTGGTGGGTAGCGTCCCACTGGACAGTCCTACCATTGGATATTATGTGATTTGCAACAAGGCCGGGGACTGCCAGATGAATGTTTTCGGGTGTTCTTGTTGTCTTGCATCCTTGTTGCTTGTTTGCAATTGGTAATTATTGTAAAAGCTGGATTTTGCTAGTAGAATCGTGTATTGTTCTGGTTGCATCTGCACATTCTCCATGCTTGTGAGTTTCTTTTAGAAGGCTGCAAAAGAAATTGCATTTATTTGTTTCTTTTAGAAGGATGCAAAAGAAAGTATATTTCTACAGCTATTTTAATCATGTAAGCAAATGCAAATTTGATGGCATATAGCCATTTTTTCTTTAGAAAAGGATGCTTACAAACTATATGGGGTTTCAATATTTGTAATATTAAATTTTATCTAAGGCAGCAATGCATGCCATATCTTTACCACTTCTTTTACAAATTGCTTACTTTCTTGATATCTTTCCATTTATTCATTGCGAAGTTACCCTGTTGGCTTAGGGATTGCGTCTATTCAACAATATGGGGAGAAAAAGGAACCCCATTGTTTTTTTGGATGTATCTGTAGGCGATGAGCAAGATGAAAGAATGATCTTTGAGGTATGTTTGTTATTACCGTTTCTCAAATTCATATTCAGATGGTAGTGCAAGCGTGACTAAGACTGCAGTGTTAAAGATCAGGAGGTGTAGCTGTGTCTTTTTATATTGAAGGCTAACAGTGGTTTTAGTTTGCTTGATTCTGTTTAAAAGCATGAGTTACCTTTCCTTGCAGTTGTTCGCTGATGTTGCACCCCTTATGACGGAGAACTTCAGAGCTTTATGCACAGGTAATCTTCTCTCCACTTTCTTTTTGTTAAATTATTAAAGATTCATATGTTAGTTAGTGTTTCATATTATTTTGTAAGTTGGTTTATGTGGCAATTGGACATGTTGCTCTAGATTTCTAATGGTCATGGTCTCTCACATAAGGCATCCATCAAAATACTGAAGTTTTGTTGTTATCTGTTCAAACTACTATATATTTGAAGTAGCATTGCTTTCAACTAGTATGATACTATGATATGATGTAAAATTTTGTAAATTCACAAAGCCACACTTAATCCTCTGAAATTATAAAAAAATTGACGATTTCAAGAACTTGCTTTGAGCAACAACATTTTTTATTGCCTACAGTTTTAGAGCTACACTGTTTTAGTGCTTGAAGTTTACTGAGTAGTCAAGCACTCAAGCACACTGGACAATTAGGCCATGCTTACAACAACAACAACAACAACAACAACAACAACAACAAACAGTTCAAAGCAAGTTGGGTTAGGCTAGAGTTGAAACCCAACAGGAGCTCCTAGTCACAGTTCAGGCACGTCAGTAGCTGCTTTCCATGCAGTCCTATCCAAACATAGATCTCTAGGTATATCCCAACCTTTCAAATTCTAGACCATGCTCACAATGGCCACTTGATGACATGGTGCTAGGAACCATGTGTGCAGATCATGTCATATTGGTTATGTGGGAGTGTGATGTTATCACCAAATTCCTACTTGCTAGGGTTATTCTACAATCGCCGTTGTTTAGTAAGATGTTGGTCTTAACTAGGGAGGGTACTGTTGATGCCTCATCCAAACAGTAACAATGAAAACTGTTTCACTGAAAGATTCTAAGGTGAATAATGTTCCAGTGCTGAAGATTGTAATTCTTTTTAATTTTAGGAAACTACAAGTTTAGTTTCAAGTTCAAGTGTAGCTTTCTTTTAATTACTTTGGGATGCTTGTGAAATTTCACTCCAATCACCCCAGTTGTTGAGGAAATATTTTCCCTATAATGATGTACAATTGTTGTACTTAATACAAGCCCATTAGGACATTGACACAGTGTCCAATACTTCAGTTTGACTAGCAATATCAAGAAAAAATAGATAGTATTAAATATAAAAGGGTTTGTATTTTGAAAATAATTATTCCGATGAATCTACTAATGGCCATCTTCTGTTGCAAATCTATGTGAATTTTAGATATTGATTGTCTGGAGCTAAAAAGAATTTGACCTAGGACAAACCTAAATGGACCTGTACTTGTCAGTGTAAGTAGTGCGTAGCTATTCTTTGCGACATGGAAGAATACCACAATAATGTATTTTATAACTGCTCTTACAACTGTTTTATTATTTAATTATCTGCACTAAGCAATTGTCACTGATGCTGTGGTGCTACTATTCTTTTTGTTGACACTTGGACACTTGGACACTTGGTAGTCCTAATCCTAATGATTGTTATTGTCCTTTCTTTGCTTAAAAACACTCTTTGGAATATTATTCAAACCTGAACTCTCTCATCTGCTTTCAGCCATATCCAATATGCCATTCTGTGATTTTGTTTGAATATTTTTGAAAGCTGAGAACCTAATCTATTCTTTCTGTGATGCTTAATGCTTAACTATATCTTTATAGATGTTTAGCTTTAGTATACTTGACTACAAATTATCTTTAAATTTCGAGCAAGACGATGATGTTACTACAAGGGAGTTTCTTACAGATTTCAAGTAAAATTGGATGCATGATACACCGGCTGATGTTTCGACTGTGTTGACAGTTATGTTTTGGCAGACAATTTATTATAATATTCTTTGGGTTATGACATCAAATAAAATTAGGATATGGAATGAAGATTCTGAACTTGTGTACATCAGACATCAGCAAACACAGGAGAAAATTCCCTCATTGCCATTGGAATCTATAACTATCCCTTCATTGCCATCCAAAATTATAGGTTCCCTTCACTGCCATTCAATTTAAATTTTTAATCCCCTCGTTGCCATTGCCGTCAAATGGAGAAACAATGCTGTTAGATGACATGTAAAAAGACAATCTTACCCCTACAAGATTTCTGTAAGAATCCCTTGCTTGCCATTGAATTATAGAACACAAGCATATCAAATACAAGGATATATCAGCACTATGGAATGACAGAAATGATAAAATTTTCAGCAGATGCATATAGGAATATGACAGAAGTATAAGCATACAACAATCAATATGATGGTTCACAGCATCCATATAATATATAGATATTCATTGGTTCAAATGTTTACCAAGATAGCTAGCATTCATTGGTTTACAGACCAAGCAAAATAACAAGTTCAAGCTGCCTTTGTTGTCCACACGGTTCTCAACTAGGCTCATGCTTGCTAAGCAAAATAAGCAGCAGCCTTTGTTGTCCACACAGTTCTAGCCAGAAGTTCACATATCAAGCAAAATAAGGGGCCAGCACGGTTATACATTCCAGACCATACAATTAAGCTATAAATTTAGATCTGGAAGCTTCCTCTTGCTTCTAGTATGTGCAGCAAGGCTTTGGTTGAGATGGGTCTTGCTTCTAGTCGCCATTGCTGGACTATCTGGTGGCGCTGTAACTTGTTTCTTCTTCTCCACCTTCTCTTGTGCCTTTGCCTTCCTTTTACCCCTTTTCTCTACTCTAGGCACAGATGTGGCAGGTGGTGGTGTGGTTGCACCTAAACTCATCAAAGGGTACTCAATGGCAAGTGGCTCAGGTTGGTTTGAGCCACTTCCAGACCTGCATGTGAGTGAGTCTTACAATTTTAGAGAATATAATATTGAAAATGCTATAAATTAGAACAAATGACATGATATGGGGCACGCACTTGAGAGACTTTCCAGAATCAAAGGTATCTGAGGCACTAGCACTGTAATGAAAAAGAATGAAAGGATTTTTTAGAAAAATAATCAGATATTAAATTTGAGATCTCTAAGTATATATAGAGACATACCTAGGAGGAAAATACATCGTCTTAGCTCCTGGGGGAGCTGGGATAATAGTACTCTCACATGATGGTTCAATTGTTTTCTTCCTTCTTTTTGGTGGCCCCCTGCATGTACATACACATCAATGAGGTCTTGAAACAAAGCAATACAAAATTAATAACAAGAGCAAACTGAGTAAAGATTATAATGCTTACTTCTCAGCTAACATGGCTGCTATGTCCTCAGGGTCACCATCCTTGCAGTTATACTAGCGGTGGCCATAATCCTTGCAAATATTTTCTTTGTTGGCCTTTAGCTCTCTTATTTTGCCTTCTATCAGTAGATTTTAGAAGTGGTGGATGCATAAAGTAACCATGCTCAGATTCTGGCCATTGGGACTTGTCAGTCATAGCAGGGATAAGAGTTTCATATGTTGCTCTAAATTTCTGAACTGAATAATGCATGTCAACATATTTATCCAAAGGTTCCCAAAGAGATGAGATGAATGCAATTGCATGTTTGCAAGGAATGCCTGAGACTTGCCATTTTCTACAATGACACGTCCTTTCTTCTAGGTTGACAACACATTTGTAGCCACTACCACCCTTTACAGGCACCTCTGCTACATTATCTCTACTTCTCTGTATATCCATATCCAACCCTCTACTTTGCTCTTTCAAACTCTTAATGATGTGTGGCAGAATAACTCCTTCAATTTTTCTTGAAACTGTTCTTCTACCATCCCACTTATCCATAACAAGTTGTCTGATCTTGTCCATAAGGTCATCCAAATTCAGCCCTTTGAACTTCTTTATCCAGTTGTTGAAGCACTCTGCTAAACTGTTGGTGACATAGTCAACCTTGCAATGTGTCAAGAATTGACTTCTTGCTCATATCCTAGTATGCCATTGCCTTATATAATCCATTGCTTGTGGTTTAGCTTCCTCTATTGCCTTCCAATGTTTTTCAAAATAGTATGGGCTCCATGAATATGATGCAGCCCATAGATGATCATCAAATATTTTCCCACTAAACCTTTTCTTGAAATTCATCGCCAAATGCAGTATGCGCTCTCTATGTTCTGCATATGGGAAGACTTGCTTCACTCTTGCCATTACCCCTTGGTCAACATCTGTACATATAACTAAGCCAGGAGGTGTTCTAATGACATCTCTAAGCCTTTCTAAAACCAGATCCAATTTTCATTTGTTTCTGAGTCAATCACTCTAACAGCAACCGAATACATCCAATTATGCCCATCTACAACTATTGCACATGCTAGTTGTCCCATAAATTTTCATGTCAAAAATGTGCTATCTATGGCCAAATATGGTCTACATCCTTTCAGAAAACCTTCAATGCATGGTTTCATAGGAAAAAACATCCTAAGAAATCTGATCTTCTCAGCTATTTTGTGGTGATCAATTACTACCAAACTACCTGGCAACACCTTTGTACCTCTGCCTTAAATCTATATAGGTTATTGAAACTGCTGTCCCAACTACCAAATAGTTGTTTATGGGCAAACTCCTTACCAGCATATACTCTCTTGTAGTTGATATGTATCTTGTGCTTGTCATGTATTCTCCTCTTCAATTCTTTAGCTCCTACAGTTGAATCTTTCATAAGCCAATCCTTCACTTGTTCATATATCCAGAATTTGCTTGCATTCCTAACATTCTTACTCCATTTTGAAGTGGGACAAGTATGACGACGTGGGTTTTTCCTCACCTACAATACATATAAACATTAAACAAAATTATTAAGAGGACAAATGTTGCAAAACAAATGTTAACAAGAGGGCAAATATTACCTTTATTGTTATGTTGTCCTTCATTATAGAAGCATGCAATCTCCATCTACACCTTTCATCTTGCTTCCTTGAACAATATGCCCTTACTCTCCCTGGGTCACTCTTTTCAATGTTAAACTCATATTCATGCTTGATAACATGCTGAGAAAGTGCAATTCTAAACTCACGCATGTTGGGATATATGCTTCCTACACCCATTGGAGGATCTTCTTTATCATAAGCTACAACTAGCATAGGTGGTAGAGGATCTTGCCCAACAAGCCCATCCTCTTTCTGGTACTCCTCATCAGATTCTAACTCGGAGTCACTGCTCTCGACATGAGCAGCTCCAGATTCACCACTGGTTAGGTATAAATCTTCCCCATCAACACCCACATGTTCATTTTGTGGTTTAGGATTTGCTAGATAATCATCATCACCATGTTCACTTATGGTAGGCTCGGTGGGATTACTTGTTGTAGGTAGGGTGGACTGGCTTGTAGTGGGATTAGTGGGATTGTTTGTTGAAGGCACAGTTGTCTAGCTTGCTGTAGCCATAGAAGGGGTGCATGGGATAGCAAAATCCCGCGAATTTTGTGCACTATAACTCTCAGGGATCGCAACAACATCAGCAGGATCAGTGTAAATGATGGTCATGCGAACTACCTTGCTATCAACATGCTTGCTAAACATTGCAAGAAGTTCCTGATCTGTTGTGACTTGTGGGGAGTTTTTTTGGAGCTCGTCATAGTAAAAAACAGAAACTATTTCCTTATAGCCATGAGGGTATGCATCCACAATTTCTTTGACAAGATCCTTAAAATTGCATATATCTGAATCAACAACCTTGGTAATATGAAAGAATGCAAACTCCTTCCTACGCTTTTTAGGATTGCCAGTCAATCTGATTTTCAGTAAGTGGACTTAGGGTCCATCCTGTGAATGAACAGGCTATCAAAACTACGCAGGCTGTCAAACTACGCAGACAAAAAAAACTCCTAAATGAGAAGAAAAAAGAAACTTACCCTTTAGGAAGCCAAGACGTGTCCGAGATTTGCCTTGGCGTCGCCATGCATCCCTTTGCTCCGGCGTCGATGAAGGGACAGAGAGGAGGTGTCCTGTCGAGGACGCCTTCGAGTCGAGGAGTTTGGAGCAGCAAACAGGGCGGAGCAGCGCCGGAGAGTCGGGGAGCGGCGCTGTTCGCGTCGGGGAGCGGAGCTGTTCGCGCGGGGTGCCACGTCGAGTCGGTGAGCGGCGCGTTCGCGTCGGGTCGGGGGCGGGCGTCGCGTCGAGGGGCGTCGTGGAGAGCCGCGGTCCGGGGAGTCGGGGGCGGGCGGTGCTGCCCGCGTCGTCGGTGGCGGGGAGCGTCGGGGGCGCAGAGGCCGGACCGATGCACCGCTGATGTCGTCGCAAGGAAGGGGATCTAGGGTTCGTGGTTGAGAAGAACTGAGTTCCGAAAAGAATTAGGTTGGCCGGTTGGGGAGCCAGAACGCAGTCATGATTTGGTTAGGGGCAAGGGCAAAATCGGAACAACACCCTCTCAAGTTGAATCATGTAACGCCGTCTCATTCCTTCAGTGGCAACGAAGGGAAAAAAATTACACTGGATGACATACAAGGATCAATATGACGGCAATGACAACGAGGGGATTAAAAATTTAAATTGAATGGCAGTGAAGGGAACCTGTAATTTTGGATGGCAATGAAGGGATAGTTATAGATTCCAATGGCAACGAGGGAATTTTCTCCAAACACAGACATCTTGCATGTAATTGCTATAACTTTAGCTGTAGGCTTCTAGTCCATATCTTGTGTTCTAAGCTATCAAGCTAATTTATGCATAAAAAAGTTGAACTGATGCTGAGCGGTTATTATACTAATATGCGTTTTGGAAATCTTCTTATAATGTTGTGGGTAGCTTTGTTTTGCCACGTTCCACCTTGTGCAGAGTAAATACCGATTATATCCAATTCTCAGTTTAAAATTAACTCCCTCTTTCCTAGTATTATTGCTCTTGCTAATTGGTGTTGCACACTTTAGGTGAGCTGGGAACTGGAAAGAAGACTAAGAAGCCATTATGTTACAAGGGATCATCGTTCCACCGTGTCATCAAGGGGTTCATGGCACAAGTTAGTTTTTCTTCCTTTGTGTAGTTTTGTGTTTATGCATTTTGCTTGCGTCTCAGTTACGATGTTTGTATTTTGTGTTAGAATTTGGTTAGCTTTGTCTTGTTCTGTATTTACTTTTTAGTCAGTTCCTTGTTTCCTTGTTCATGATGTAGGATGCAAGACAGATGATATCGACTGCTTTTCTTGTCATATAGTATTTAAGGTTGTATGGAGTATTGTCTACGTTTGCTATTCTAATAATGAGTGGAAAACTTTTTTTTTATTAGTCATAACTGCTGAGGGTGCTTTGTTTTTTTTTTCAGGGAGGTGACATTGCAAAAGGAAATGGTGAGTTTGCACAATTAGTTCTTTCTTTACAATTTTCTAATTCTTTTCTTTCCTGGAAAAAAGCACCAATTCTCCTCCACACTTCCATGGCCTTTCTCATTTTTTGTGTTCTCTTATAAACTAATGTTCTTGTGTATGTCTACTTAAAGGGCTTGCATGCACATAATTGTGCAGTTATGGCCTACTTATGCTAATTTTGATGGTTTTTATTGTCATTTCTCTATGTTATCACAATGTCCCTACCTTTTGATTTGATGATTATATTATGCACTCCACGCTAGCATTTGATGTTCTTTAAGATTCATACACTTTTTAACTGGAGTAGTTTAGTAGTCTTTTCATGTCATATATGCAGTTATAATAGCCTTAATTCTGGTATCAATTTTTTTTCAAATTTGCTTAGGGTTAGTTTGTTTTCATATGCAATGATCTGTTCCAAGATCCAGATGTATATTGTGCCCTCATTTACAGATTGCTGTATTTTTGTCTATTAATGTTACATATGGTGCTGCATGTTACCATCTTTACTTTTTTGGTGATATTTTTCTGTTTTACATAAGTTTGGTTTGTTTGATGTATAATTGCAGTTGCAGCTTCCTGTTTTACATCTTGTTTTTGAAATGACTATGATTTTAACTATGTTACAGGGTCTGGTGGAGAAAGCATATATAGTGGAAAATTTGCAGGTATTAACCATTTAGATTGGTGTGAAATCTGTTATATCGTGGAAATGTTGAATACAAGTAACGGAATAATCTTGCAACCTTTTATTTGAGGATTTTGAATGTTTTATCTGATACAGAGTCAAATGGCGTTGTTATGTGTCTACTGTCTACATTAGGAGTGTGTCCAAATTCTAATTAAGTAGTACAAGTTGCTGCTTGTTCTTTTGGGCTGCTTTGCTTTGGAAATACTGTGTAGATCTTATCCAACTATTTTGGTAAGCACTAAAGCAAGCAGTATATCTGTAATAACATTATATTATTTGCATTTCAGATGAAACTTGTGTACTACCTCATGATGATCGTGGTCTCTTGACGACAGCAGATACTGGATCCAAAGCTAGTGGCTCCCAGTTCTGTATTACTTTCAAGCCTAATTCCCATCTTGACAGGTTTGTTCCGATCAATTCCATTTGAATGACAGTGCGTTTCAGTTTTGTACAAAATGTATTTTCAGACATTTGTCTCTCAGATCAATGCTTATTTCCAGTACCAAACAGATTTGTTTTTCTCATCCTAAGTTAAAGCTCTAAGCGTCTGACGGCCATAGTCACTGATACAATGTCATTTGCTTAATTATCTGTTTTATCAAGCATTGGAACTAAAGAAGAATATATTTCTGCTACTTGTTTTACTTGTTGACTTGTAGTGTCTTTGGATCTCCATTGTTGCTTAATTCAAAATGAGCACATTGCTTGTTGAATTGCAAGAATTTGATATAGTTCTGTGTTATATGTGAAATTGATCCAGTTCTTTTTATAGTACCATTTGCCAGTTTGATTTTGTGTGTTGTATTAATTTTGCGCTATCTCTGTGTGTGGATTTTTTCACTGTGGAAATTCGTTTTTTATGATATGCATGTCTCTTTTTATCAGTGACGGCCATAGTCACTGATACAACGTCATTTGCTTAATTATCTGTTTTATCAAGCATTGGAACTAAAGAAGAGTATTTTTTTGCTACTTGTTTCACTTGTTGACTTGTAGTGTCTTTGGATCTCCATCGTTGCCTAATTCAAAATGAACAACATTGCTTGTTGAATTGCAAGAATTCGATATATATTATATGTGAAATTGATTCAGTTCTTTTTATAGTGCCATTTGCCAGTTTGATTTTGTGTGTTGTATTAATTTTGCGCTATCTCTATGTGTGGAATTTTTCACTGTGGAAATTCGTTTTTTATGATATGCGTGTCTTTTTTTGGTTGTGAAAATAGGTGAGAGTAGGAGCAAACCTGTCTGACTGATGCATGTGGATGGAGTGAGGTTTAGTTTTGGTTTTGCTGTTTAGCTTTTTACTACGTTATATGTTAGGAATGTTGCAGGCTTATGGCTTAAAATGTTAACTTGGCATACTGTTTATAGTTTATAGAAGCCTCTATCATGTCTTTGTTCAGTTTCATTTGTGAACTCCAATACTCCATGGTTTTCTGACTTGGTACAGTTTTGTTGATAATATGACATTCTACTGTCTTGCAGGAAGCACACAGTTTTTGGCAAGCTTATTGTTGGAAGTGATGTTTTGAAGAGGATCGAGCAAGTAGATGTGCAATCCCCTGATTCAACTCCAGTTGTTCCAGTTACTATAGTAAATTGTGGGGAGCTCACTGACCGCAAAGATGTTGGATCTATGACAATAGAAATTGGTAATGTTTATCAACTGATTGTAATTTTTGCAGCATCTGTTGAACCATTTAATATAAGGATCAAAGCCTTTTTTGAGGCATTTAGGTAAAGTTGGGCACTTTTGTATTTACCTTTTGATGTGATAATGGTCATACAGATAAAAAGAGGGCTGCCAAATCAAAGTTGTCAAAGGATATATCTACCGATGAAGAAAGTAATGAAGGACAAAACAAGGGGCGTCGTAACAAATCTTCAAAAAGGAGAAGGAAGAAGAGGAGATATTCTTATTCGGAATCAGATAGCTCTTCTGAGTCGGAGACTGAGTCATCTGATTCTGAGAGCGATTCTGATACTTACTCAAGTGACTCTTCTGATGTCAGCAGTTCAAGTGATGACAGGCGAAGGCGCAGAAAGAGACACTCGAAGAAAAATAAACACAAGCGTTCAAGAAGAAAGCGTGACCATAGGCGTGAAAGAAGGCGTAGGAAGCGTGATAGGAAATCAAAACACAAGTCAAAAAGGTCTGTTTACATTGTAAAATTGAACATTCCTGTCCTTTGAACTGTAATATGTTCTTTTATTAGCAGGATAGTAAAGGGTGATAGTGAAGGTGAAAGTACGAGCGATAGCGGCTCTGAAGATGCTAAAAGCAAGAGACGCCGCCATGGGCAGAAGTCCAATGTAGCATCTCAAGTTTCTGGTAATTTCTTTTCTTTTTGCCTATATATTCTTTACCCTAATGTATGTTGAGCTTCTGTATTTCACTAGTACCAAGTAAATCGAAGCATAGGTTGCTGAACTTTGTTCTGATTTCTGAGTCATCATCCTTTGTAACTTAAGAGCGGGGTGGCAGTCATCATCATTAATGAACTGTATAGGCGCAATAAGATACCATATGTGGTTAAGTACTCATTGTATTTCTATTTCAAGAAACTGTTAGAAACTTAGAATAGCTCTGACAAGGTAATGCAATGGCAGTAGCTAATTCTACTCGAGCACAATCAAGAGACATCACAAAAGAGTTCAATTTCTTGCATGTTTGGATGCCTTATTGGTTCACTGTTTACTTACCCATCGCAAATACTTGTGTTGTGGACAATGATCTGGTCGAACTTTTGAAACTGACTATCAATAACTTCTGAAATACATATAGTTGGTTTGGAATTATGAGAACCATTCAGCATTCACTTAGATTTGTCTTAAACATACTGTCATATTCTCGTAATTTTATTGAATTTTATAATTTATAAATATAAATATATTATAGTGGAAAATACTGGCTAAAGGTAGACCATACCATGTTCAAAAATCAGGAAGTTCTGACTTCTGACTGGGTGGCTATCTCTTTTAAAGTTTGGATCTTGGTCGCATGGTATTATCGATGGTATTGTTTTGTTATATCTGTCTTGCATGAACACCTTTACTGATTGGCCATCTAAGTAAAGGGATATATAGTTCTTGATTGGTTTGTGGTACTTGTTTAGTTTAGTTCAACTAATGATTGCAACCTACACCTACCTTTTCAGAGGAAAATCATGCTGCGGTAGCTGCTTTGAAGGATGCCACATCACCTCAACAAAAGAGTGGAATACCAAGGAGTCCAGCACAAGATGTCTCTCCCCTGCAAAACGGAGAAATCCATATAAATGGTGCTAATGAATCAAAAATTGAAAGGAATGCAGCTGTCATGCCTGTTTTAACTGGCAATCGAAGCAAATCTAGGTTTCCTTTACTTCTTCATACATAAATCATTCTTTCTGCTTACTGCTTCTGGAAGTGGCGTTTCACCTGACATTGATAAGCAGGAGCCAGAGCATGAGTGCTAATCACTCAATGAGCAAGAGTATGAGTATCAGTCCAAGAAGAAGCCCAATGAAAAGGCCAATTACCAGCCCGAAGAGGTCAGTTAGCAGGAGCCCTGTTCATCATAATCGCAGTAGAAGTCCTGTCCGCACTCCCAAAAGAAGCGAGAGCAAGAGTCCAGCCAGACAGCAGAGCATCAGCAGGAGCCCTGCTAGGAGCATCAGCAGGAGCCCTGCTAGGAGCATCAGCAAGAGCCCTGCTGGAGATGCAAGCAGAAGCCCCCACATAAGGAGTCCTGTTAAAGCTTACAGAAGAAGCATTAGCAGGAGCTCAGCTAGGTCCATGCAACAAAGAAGTCCAAGCAGGAGCCTGGAGAGAACTCATGTACGAAAAAGTGTCAGTCCAAGCCCACCATTGGAGAAACGAAGAAGCATTACCAGAACCTCTGTGATATCTCCATTGCGAAGTGTTAGTCGGAGCCCAGTTAGGATTTCAAGGAGCCCACATAGGCCTTCTAGGAGAAGCCCTATGAGAAGTCCACGACGGAACATTCGCAGAAGCCTCAGCAGGAGCCCTGTGAGAACACTTAGAAGAAGTGTGAGCAGAAGCCCAGTAAGAGGTGGTCGACCTCGCAGGAACATTAGCAGAAGTCCCAGTCCACATCGCAGGGCAGTAACACCACCAAACAATGGAAGGAGCCCATCCAGGAGTGATTCTCCTGATGGGTCACCAAAACGCATAAGACGTGGGCGGGGTTTCACTCAGCGGTACTCATTTGCAAGACAATATCGCTCACCTTCTGCTGATCGCTCGCATCGTTATGGCGGAAGAAATGACCGTGACAGGTAATTGAATGAAAGTTTCATCTGTTGTTTTCATTTGATTTAGAGATTTAAATTATGTCATACCCCCCCCCCCCCCCCCCCCCCCTCTCCCCCTCTCCCTGCCTTATGTAGATACATGGGTTACCGGGGTTCCCGCCATCGATCACCTCCTCGACGGTATAGAAGTCCACCCAGAGGCAGAGTGCCATCGCCAAGGTAAATGAACTGTTTATATTTGATATTGTGATAGTTAAAGAACTTGTTTTTCTATGGGTATATCAGCTTCTATTATCATTTGTGATGGCACATAATCACAAATTCTGAACATGCAGTCTTTTGTTTGATACTTATTATTTAACTAAAGTTATTATTTGCAAATGATTGAGCAATTTTATTCGAAGTTTTTTTTTCAATCTGTATGCATAGCTCATTCTTGTGGTTGGTTCTCTGTAATGATTTCTTTTATTTTGTCCATTTGAGGCGTAGTAGGTACAGAAGGAGGAGCCGAAGCACCTCACGCAGCCCTGTCCACAGAGAGAGAGCAAGGGGAGGTGGATACAGCAAAAGCCCTGCACGGAGCCGTTCACCCCCTGTCAGGAAACCAAGGTCACATGGTGATCGTGCACGGTCAATTTCCAGGAGCCACCTTTCTGGGTCAAGATCAAGGTCCCCACCAGTGCATCATCCCTCCCCTCCTGATTCCCCATCTCTGAAGCCTGCAAGTGATGAGAAATCTCAGTTCCCGTCCCGGTCCCGGTCTCGGTCACTTTCTGGTAGCCCTAGTCGTGGTGGCAAGAAAGGCTTGGTTTCCTATGGGGATGGTTCTCCTGATTCAGCTGGGAAGTAGGTTTCCCACCTGGGCTTTGAAATGTATTTTATTACATCGTTGGCCATCGGTCCTTCAGCACTTTGTGTTACATTGCTACTGTAGAGAAGAGAAGCGGTTTTGGTTCCTTGAGGCGCCCCACTGGCCTGGTGTTATCGTTGTAGGACTGTTACCTATGTTGTTTGGGTGATCGGTGATGTCCTTTGCTTATCTTATCAAGACTGTCGTAATCTGAGCTTAGGGTTATGCTTTAGCTGAACATGTAGCATGGTTTCAGCGTAGTTATCATTGGTGGCACTTGAATGTTATAATGTTCGACGCAAAGAGAATCATTACAATATTTTTTTTTAATCTTGATTGACAATAACTTGTATGATTAATAATTAATTCCTACTGCATCTATCCAATACTAGTGTTTCCTTTACACCTTAGGGTTCGTTTGGCCAAATCATATTCTGTTGGTAAGTTATTGTGCACGACAAAACCCCTCCCCATTAAAGTGTAGTTTGGGTAAACAGTAACTGGTGCTAACAGATCGGGGGCTCAGCTCCAGCAGTCCACCAAATCATGGAATCAAACAACTAATATTTGTACGGATCGATGAGGCAAAGGGCATCACATATTGTCATGTCGAAGCAACAAATAGACTGGTGAATGCAAAATTCGTGGCTTTTGCGTTTTGCCGATATAGGATGGGGGCATGGGGCAACGCAAAAACCGAGAAAATGTTCAGAGACGATAGATGGAATTATGGCGGATCAGAACCTCACGCTGGATCCATCCCTGCACATAAATTGTTTACGCTTGGGCTGCTAGCAAACAGACCATCAGGCCGTTGCGTGATCTCCCATGTCACTTAGTCGGCACCTTAGTCTACGCCGATGCATGGCAGCCAATGTTGTCACTATGGACGGCGGCGGCACCGCTTCACAATGTCAGGTTCGCATCACTTAAAGCAATTCCAAAAGACTCTTTATACTCGCTTTAATTTATAGGAATATAGAGATTACGGTATAAAAAAAAATTCTCCAACAACATCTTAAATAGTTTTTTTCTAAATATAGATTTTTTTTATTCCAAATTTCTCGCTAGCCAAAGATAGAAATCGAGGATAAGAGTACACAGATTGAGTGATATATAAAAAATATCTTTTTACTTAAATGCCTCTCTAAATGACGATTTTAGTTAGCACTCCCTATGTCCCGTATGAATGGTCGTTGTAGCTTTGAATTGGGTAGAGCGAAGATGCTCTGGACCTAGACGTCGCGTGTATCCATATGCAAAGATGAGACAGTGAATATAAACATTTTATAGCTATACCAAAACAACGAGTAAAATGGAACAGAGAGAGTTATTTTAGAAAGACTTTTAGACAGAGTCGTCTCTTGGGGGTGGGCAGGAGGTGCGACCGCCGGAGGCCCAAGCCGCTAAGGGCCCCATGATTATATATGTACATACTAAATATTATAGTTAAACATTTTAGTCTTGTATATTTAGCACATCCACATATAATAGGTTAGTATATTTTCCTATTTTTAATGAACATACTGTCTTTCTCGATACAATTCTCAAAGACTTACATCAAGAAATGTTTGAAGATGATATTTTTATAAAGTATTAAAAGAATTATTGTTTTATTTGAGGTTATTATAATAGTTAGTTTACCTTTTTATATTAAAAATTACTTTAATGAGCTCTTGTGATCATGTTTATCCGAGGGTCCTTAAAATGATAGAGGCTGCTGCTTTTAGAGATGCTTTAAGGGTGGATGCAGAGCCACAACAGATGGTCTACCTAAAATGTGAGGTTTGCCACATGGAAGACAAGAAATTGTTCAACATCCTCCAGTTGTGTATCTCACACTCCTAGCAAGTTCGATCGACATGGCAAAAGAATATTATTTCAATTGGACGAAATCAACTCAAGCGAACAAGGCCTCGTCGATGGATGCGGATCTGCCAAGCCGTATGGCAAGCACGGATACCGGATCCTCTGCCCCTGGGTCGTGTGGGTGAGTGTATCGGTGTGTTCACATTTGACAATCCGCACCGGATCCCGTGTGGCACGACAAGAACGGCCGATCGGAAACCGACGTGGCCACTTCCCGCGCCACTCGCTACGGTTACCCCTCTCTTATTCAAACCTCCGCCGTCCAATCCCCCATCAACGGCACACACCACCTCTCCCAGTTTCCTACGGAGGAGTAACTCCCAACTCCACCACCGCCGGCCAAATTCCCCAATTCTTCGCACCCCGCGATGGAGGCGGCAACCGCCGCCACGGCGGCGAACGCGATGGTATGGTTCCGGAAGGGGCTGCGCGTGCACGACAACCCGGCGCTGGACACGGCCCGCCGCTATGGGGCCGGCGCCGCCGCCTCCGCGCGGCTGTACCCGGTGTTCGTGCTCGACCCGCGCTACCTCCGCGCGGACCCCGTCGCGGCGTCCCCGGGCTCCGCGCGCGCCGGGGTCGCCCGCATCCGCTTCCTCCTCGAGAGCCTCAGCGACCTCGACGCTCGTCTCCGCCGCCTCGGGTCCCGCCTCCTCCTCCTCCGCGCCCGCGACGACGACGTCGCCGACGCTGTCTGCGCTGCCCTAAAGCACGTAAGCATCCGATCCGTCCATTCCATCTCTGCTGCTGCCCTGAACGCAAAGCCCACTACGAGTACTAGATTCCTTTTTTTTCTTCTTTCCCCTTTCAACCGTTGGCTACACAGTGGCGAAATCCTGGGTTCATTTCACAACCCTTCGTTCATTTGCGTTCAGTGGAACATCGGCAAGCTGTGCTTCGAGTCCGATACCGAGCCGTACGCGCTGGCTCGCGATAAGAAAGTCACGGTGAGGCTGCTAAGATCACTTTTCTCCACTCTCCAGTATCTTTCCTGCGTCACGTTTCTTGACGAAGATTTTGGTACTTTTAGGATTTTGCATTAGCGTCTGGGATCGAGGTATTCACGCCTGTCAGCCACACCCTCTTCGACCCAGCAGAAATCATAAACAAGGTGTTCGGAACTCGAAAGCTTCTACTAGTATTCAGCACCTGTGACCTCACAACCAAATGTGCTTAACTGATTCTGGTTTTGCCGATTCGCAGAACGGTGGTCGGCCGCCTTTGACATATCAATCCTTTGTCTCCATTGCTGGAGAGCCGCCAGATCCTGTGATGGAGGAATACTCCGAGCTCCCACCGCCTGGCGACACAGGGGAACACGAGCTGTTGACCGTGCCTACAGTGGAGGAGCTTGGCTATGGGGATATCAGCCAGGTAAGGGTGGAGTCACAAATTGGTCTAGTATTTCAGTTACTACTACTGGATCGGTCTATCTGAACTGCTGGATGGCCATTCGCAGGAGGAGATTCCACCATTCCGTGGTGGGGAGACTGAAGCTCTGAGGAGAATGAAAGAATCGCTTCAAAATAAGGTGGTTGCTTCTAGAATAGCAATTTTCTGAAAACCCCCAAGTTTCTTAATTCTCTGCTATTTCCACAGGTGATCTGAAAGTGATGACATCTATTCTTTTGTTTTGTTTTGAGTAGGAATGGGTTGCCAAATTTGAGAAACCAAAGGGTGACCCCTCTGCCTTTCTGAAACCTTCCACAACTGTCTTGTCACCGTATTTGAAGGTATATTTGTCAATAACTCAATGCAGCTAGCTGTACTTCTTCCCTACTATTTATTTCGATTATAAAGTGTTTAAAACGGATTGTCATGCTGTCATGATGCAGTTTGGGTGCCTGTCTTCCAGATATTTTTACCACTGCATTCAGGATGTGTACAGAAGCATCAGAAACCATACAAAACCACCTGTTTCATTGACAGGGCAGGTGATTTGTAATTGTAATTGCATTTGTTGGACATGAAAGAACAATCTGGCTACACGGCTTCTTTACTTTAGTTCTGAGCGCATGTCTCATGTTTTTGTAACAGTTGCTGTGGCGAGACTTCTTCTACACAGTGTCTTATGGAACTCCTAATTTTGACCGAATGAAAGGAAACAAAATATGCAAGCAGGTGACTCTGTTTGATCCAAACCATTCTCCTTTACAGTAATGCACTTTTCATGAGCACAGTTGTAATCCAAACCCCATTTACTTTAGATTCCATGGAGCGAGAACGAAGAGCTATTTGTTGCATGGAGAGATGGCCAAACAGGATATCCGTGGATCGATGCTATCATGATTCAGGTTTTCTCAAATGAATATCTACCAGAGAACCTCACCTTGCTATTTTGTTTCTTGTTCTATCTTTCTGTTCCTTCATTTGTGTCGCTCTTAAGAGTATCTGATAGCTTTCTTTTGTGTGTGTCTTCTAGCTAAGGAAGTGGGGTTGGATGCATCACCTTGCACGCCATTCGGTTGCTTGTTTCTTGACACGTGGTGATATGGTATGTTCTGTGATCTGTAAAGCTTGCATCGAATAAGAACTCTGTTGGGAATTATTTACATTGAAATATCCTTTACAGAATATGTATGTTTGTAATTGTAAATTTTGCTCTTTTGGCAACTCTCAAGTTCTAGTTAGGAAGAAGGTAATCAATAAGAGCTGTTTGTTTTGCTAGATGAGTCTCTTCATTGAAAAATATGGCTATTGGATTGTTTTGATGAGAATATTGTGCTGGTAGAATCTGAAGATTTACTTGCCTAGCATTCTCTGGGACATTTTTTTTATTGTGGACAATTGACATTATGCATCTGAAGAAATTTCTAAAGACTAATGCCAAACTACCTTACATTGCCTATACTAACTTCTGAAACTATTTTTAAAGTTTATCCACTGGGAAAAAGGACGTGATGTCTTTGAAAGGCTGCTGATAGATTCTGACTGGGCCATTAACAACGGCAATTGGCTGTGGCTCTCTTGCTCATCTTTCTTCTATCAGGTTTCTGATATTGCACATCCTTCACATAGCACTTATTATTGACATTTTTGTTCATGCTAATAGTTATCTTAAATTTCTCATACATTTTTCAAACAGTACCACAGAATTTACTCCCCTATCACATTCGGAAAGAAGTATGATCCTAACGGGAATTACATTAGGCATTTCATCCCAATGCTGAAAGGTACTTCTGGAACGACATTTCAGTGACAATATAAATAGTCTTCTGAAGCCAGAAGCGCATTGTTTGTCCCTTCAGATAGAGGACTAACCAATTTTATTTTGCACAATTCTACATTCTACTTATTTAGACATGCCAAGGGAGTACATTTACGAACCTTGGACTGCTCCCCTTAGCATCCAGAAGAAAGCCAATTGTATTATTGGCAAAGACTACCCAAAACCAGGTAAAAATGAAGGACACTAGTAAAGAAGGCACTTCCAACTTTATGGTCAGTGATAATTAATTATATTTCGTATTGTTTGGTTTTACAGTGGTTAATCATGAGACAGCAAGCAAAGAATGTAGGAAAAGGATGGGAGAAGCTTATGCGTCGAGTCGTCTTGATGCCAACCCTACTAAAGGGAAGATGTTGAACTCATCACGACGAAAAATTCAACATGGTGACCAAGACACGTCTAACTTAACCATTTCCAAGCTACTGAAGAGGAATAGCTGAGCTGAGTGATGTGCAGCTCCCCCTTCTGTGTGTTTACACTAATTGTTTCACATTCAACATTTATAACTTCAGTTGGCGCATCCTGCATCTGTCATACATAGCTCGTCTGATATTTTACCAAAGTAGTTTCACCGAAAGGAAATGACTTGTGATCCGTAGCTAGTTTAATATCCTACGAACAGATCTGTAATATATGATCATGTAACAGGTGTACTCCCTTTGTCCCCTTTTCACTGTCGTTTTAGCATTTGCATGGTACAGCTGCAATCATCTGTACGTGGACTGAAAGGGAGTCCAGTGCAGGCCACTAGCTGTGAATTTGGACCAAGTTGACGTAGGCTCCAGCGACCATCAATAGGGGACAGAGGGAGTATGTAATAATAATAAGTGCTGCCCATGTACTGGTCTTATAAGGCGGGAGCTTTTCCTAACTCTTGCAGCAAATAAACTGTTTAAGTGCAATCCATTTAGGCAGGCCAGGGCGACAGTCAATTCTTTTTTAGCGTTATTCCTCTTCAGTAGCTGGGCTGCACGATGGAACAAGGCAAAAAAGAATTGACTGTCTCGATCACTCACCAAGGAACAAGCAAGTTAAACAAACTGTGACACCAGTTACAGCCGATATTTCGGCTATACTGTGAGTACGGCTTCCCAGATGTGATCTCAAGCTTTCCTCTTTGATAGTGTGACACCCCTGAGCTTTGGCCAAAAACCGTGCTCTTCTTTACTTGCCACCAAATTTTTGGCAGAGGAAACAGGTAAAAATATCATAGTGATGCGGAACTGTTTTTCACCTGGAATTACTAGTGTTGACAACAACAATGGGTCAGAGGGGTTGCATTCGGACTTGGGAATCAAATAATTTGGACCAATTTAGAGTAAATTGGACATACCTTTGGAAAGCCGGCCCGGGTCGGTTTCTGAAGTTCAGACCAGTCCATGCTGGTTTTAGCTGATTTGCGCTGCTGTTGTGTAAATCAACCCAGTCCGATTAACCAGTTTTGCCTGTTTGAGTCTGTTTCATCCCGAATTCAATGCAACCTCTTCCAATTTTATGGAAAACTTGCAGATTACGTTTTAGTACGATTTTCAACTGAGATAAGACTATCCAATTTATAAATATTAGAGAATCACGACCGGTTGAGGTGGAACAACACACATTCGATAAAAAAAACCAATCTATACCTCCTTTTCCTTACAGCTTTTCCAACCTCTTCTGTTCAACACCTCTCTCAAAGACATTCGTTGGCATTTTGGCCCTACCGATCCTACAACAACCTCTCTGTGCCCCTCCCTGAGGGTCTTCCGGAGGTGTTGGCGATTTTTTCAGACAAAAAACAAACGTTTTCCTGCGCACGGTTGCCTACTGATCATCCTCACTGTTTTGATTCCAAGCTAAGAGCATCTCCTAAAGCCTCGCTTTACACTTTCGTGATGTCCGGTTTAGCGATTATAGGAGAAAAATCACGTCCAACAGATTGTTTATCTCGTTTTCTTTTTTACCTTCTATTCTATTCCGGTGTTCGGTCGCCATCTTTTACGATTCGCAGGGACTCGCCATCCGCGCTGCGCGAGAGAATCCTGCGGGCCCGTGTCCTCTGCCGCGTGGGCCTACGCTCTCTCATTCATGCAAGCTCTCTGCTCGGTGAGGTCGCAGCCACCTGCCACCTGCACGGCGTGCGCCCACGACGGTGCTGCCAGCTCCCAGTTCCGGTCCATGTCGTGCTAGTAGTTGATTCCACCCGTCCGCTGGAACTCCGGCGTGAAGTGAGACATGCGTCCTCGATCCTACTCCAGCAAAAACTCTACGGCTTTTTGCCACACCTCGCCGGCCGCCTCGCAGTTGAAGCGGTTGCACAGGCTCCACATCTACTTCAAGGTAGCAGACATTGCTGGCCGGTGAGAATTTTTTTTAAGAAAAAAAAGGCCGGTGAGAAAACGTTTGGCAGCTGCGGAAGATAATATTACGAATGAAGAGTCTGTTGGAGAGTGCTTACATTTTAGAGAGCTATTTCTTTTAGAGAGTCTTAAAAATCTGTATTTTGGATTCAGCTTTTACCAATTCTCTTGGAGATACTCTAATATTATTTATTTTACAGAGCAACAAAATCACTAAATCACTAAATTTAGCTAATTTGTTTGACTAGTCTCTTGGAGATGCTCTAACATGTGACCTGAATCGGTCTAAACTGGACGAGTTGGACCGAAAAGCGGAAACTTCACTGTTATCATCTCAGAAAGTAGAACTTCGTTTTCTACTTAAAGGGCAGTTAACAAAGTTACTAAGGGACGAGTGTCTCCAAGCTACGAACTTACTGTAAGGAGATAACAATACTAAGGGCAGTTAACGAAGTTACTAAGGGACGAGGAGACATATTGGCTCCAACGCTACGAACTTCCTGTAAGGAGATAACAATACTAAATATTTTCATTTGAGATAACAATACTAAGTATTTTCATTTGTTGGCTAATGGTAGACATAGAAAGACAAAGATTTTACAGTTAGAGCGAAGGGGTTATTGCAGGGGATGCAAATTTACAAGATTACATAACCAACTATTATAAGGGTTTGCATAACCAACTATTATAAGAGTCTGTTTGGGGCTCACCTCTGCATAACCAACTATTATAAGGGTCTGTTTGGGGCTCACCTCAAGATGGCAACGGGTATGTACCCGCTGGGTGCAGCTGACCCATACCCGCAAAGAAATAATATGCCCGCTAAGAAACCCATACCCGCAGACGGGTATGAATTTGCGCCCATACCCGTGCCCAAGCGGGAAACGGGTACCCCGCGGGTTGCCCATGCCCAATAAATTACAGTGCAACTGAGCATTGACTGGACACTCCATTCCTCTCTATCCTTCTATATAGTGTATCTAGGCACATGGTGTCCCGTCCGTTGGCGAGGTGGGACTAATCTGTAGAGCTAGATAGTAGTACTTGTACTGCAGGCCTGTTGCATTCATTATTGAGGCCCACTAGCATGAGTAATGCGTAGAGCAGGCATTGAGTGCCTAGCAGCTAGCGTATGTGGGCATGGCGGCCCAAAAGTATAAGCCTTCTTTTGTCTCTAGTTAATTATTTCCTATCTTTTTTATTTGTATTTGTATACCCTTTTAAAGTATATATGTTTCTATATTTGTATATGTATATATGGCAAGTAAAATGTCATGATAGACCGGGTTTAAAAAACCCATGGGTTTACGGGTCTGGGTACTATGCTCCCAAACCCATGCCCGTAAACCCACTGGGTTTGGCTTTTTGACCAACAACGAACCCATGGGTATAGAAATTAACCCATACTTGTGCCCTAATAGAGTAAAAACCCATCGGGTTTCGGGTTTCGGGTACCCATTGCCATTTTGAGGCTCACCCTCAGAATTCTTTTTCCCTAAATGAGACTATGAGGGATGATATACCCCAAGTGTTAGCGGGAAAAAAACGATGAGTTGATAGCACCATTTAGTGAGGACGAGGTTAAAGCGGCAATTTTTGATATGGAAAATAATAAGGCACCGGGTCCGGATGGATTTCCTATGGAATTTTTTAAATTATTCTGGGAAATAATCAAGCAGGATCTGATGGGTATATTCCATGAATTCCATATGGGGAGGTTGCCCATACATAGCCTGAATTTTGGCATAATTACTCTCCTACCCAAGGTTGCAGAGGTGACCCGCATTCAGCAATACAGACCAATTTGTCTTCTAAATGTGTCGTTTAAAATTTTCATGAAGGTCTTAAATAATAGAATTCTAAAAGTTGCGGATAAGGTAGTTGGCCCGACTCAGACCGCTTTTTTCCCAGGGAGACACATTATGGAAGGGGTTGTTATACTCTATGAAACAATCCATGAGTTACATAGGAAGCGAAAAGATGGGGTAATTTTTAAAGTGGACTTTGGAAAGGCGTATGACAATCTTAGGTGGCCGTTTATTCTGCAAGTCCTCAGGCTGAAAGGTTTCTCACCAACCTAGTGTGAGTGGATTTCAAAGGTTGTCTAGAGGAAGTGTAGCGACAAAGGTTAATGATGATATAGGTCATTATTTTCAAACAAGAAAAGGAGTGAGGCAAGGGGACCCATTATCGCCTATCTTGTTTAATATAGTGGTGGATATCTTAGCGGTTATAATTTCTAGAGCGAAGGATGTGGGACAAACTGCAACGATCTCGATTTCCTCGAAGCGAAAATCCACAGATGCGAAATATAACACGATAGTCCCGAAGATCATCCCATCGCATTATCAAATTACAGTCGATAATAATAGTCATACACGAATTTTGAATTTAAAGAGTACATTAAGAAGTCTAAAACATTTATTACATCGCCTCCTGGGCGGAATCACACGAGCACGCAGTAGAAGGAACAACAAAGGGAAGCGTAGATCTTCAGCATCTCCGGCTTGAGCGCAGCACGAAACCCTACTCCTCCAGGTCGACGTCCTCGAACTCGTTCTCCGGCTCGTCACCTGAACCAAAATCTTTCAGTACGATTTGTACTTGCCACTGGCTCCCACCCTATGCTTTGCGTATTGCTTTGTGGAAAGTGGTATGCAAGAGGTAGAGAAAAGAACCTATATCTGGCCGTAGGTTTTCCCTATGCAGGTTTAAAATTAAGCAGTAATTAAACAGTAACATAAATATAAGTTGTTTCTCAAGTTTTAACACATTTTCCACACATATCCATCCCATCCACACACATCTCACCACACACATCTCACACTCTCTAGGCGGCAAGACGCCTCCCTCTCGTCATTGTCTCAACGGCTCACAACCGGACCTACAAAACCCAGGGGGGAGAAAATAAGGGACTCATCTTTCTAAAGCAAGCGAGGCATAGGTCACGAGATGTCCTTAACCGGGGACTCGGCTATACGTATAGATCGATCAACTCTGCAGAGTGTGTACACCTGTACCCACAAGATCGCCATCATCGACGTTGCGCAACGCCTAGGCCAATAACGGGCTATCGCTCGATCCGGTTCGACATCATCCTGCCACTCAGCCCTGGGGCTCCCCGGCGCACTGACAAACTGAGACTAGGAGACGCAGCACCTGGCCAACGTGGTACTGCGCATATAGGATGGTGCGGTCCCCACGACGGCACCACCCACCCTTATCACCTAACAACTTGGCAGTAATGATATCGCCCAAATCGATCGACATCTGCACCCCGCCCATTCAAGGACGAGTGGTGTGCACGAATAAAGCTCATGGTTCCGATTCTCTTGCTATTCTAGATCCTAGGTATGATCAGACAGGTCATCTTCCACAAGTGGGGTACTCCCCCGTGCCATCACAGCACCTCTATCCCGGGGCTCGCCCCGGGATCTCCTTCCAAAACACATGTACCCGCCACAGGTACCTCTCGTGGGGATGCCCAGGTCGCACCCCCGGCAAGACTCGTCCTCTGGACTCGTCGTAGAACCTGTCAGATCGACTCGACCCTCACCACACACCCAAGACACACACCAAGATCTCCTCAGTTGTCATTATCACATTTTAGTGGCACGCCGTGCCTAAACCACGCACAAGCAAGTCCTCTAATCATTAACAAGATGAAAGTATGAAAAGAGCATGTGACATGGTATATATATATGAGCGGTGTCTATCCTATAAGCGGGTGTGCAGGGGATAGGTTGCGACAAGGTAATGGCTTTGCAAACAATCTACCATGCAACCTATTCAGAGCAAATTGCATAAAGTAAAGCGCTAGCAATCTACTCAGTAACATGATATGTCTATTAGGTTCTACGATGGTGGGTGGGACGTGGCACCTGTCCAGTCGTCGCCGGCGTCCTCGGTGTAGTCTGGGTCCTCCTCCTCAGCTGTCGGCTCCTCCGGGTCTAAACCGTAACAGAAACCGCGACTTAGACAATTCTACGGATAATCACAAAGATGCAAATGGAGAACGAAAAGACACGAATACACTCAAACACAAGCCTATGACCTAGGGTTTTATTTTAGAAGAATTTGGACACCAAGTTTGCATTTTTCCAAAATCGGATGAATATTCTATGAATTTCTAAGCCTTTTTACAAGTTTAAATAAAAAGAAAAAGGAATACAGGAGGTTTTGGCCCGGCTGGATGGCTTCAGGCCTGGTGGTATTGCTACTGGGCTTGGTGAAAGGTTTCGGCCTGCTCCTGTTGGTCAACGCGGGGTTGAGGCCCGCTGGGCAGTCGGCCCACTCCTCCTTCTCCCCTTCTTTGGGCTGGTTGCCTCCAAGGCTCGCTTCTTCTCCTTCTGCTGGCCCGCGGGGCATTGGAGACCGGCTCACGGCGGACTGAGTCCACCGGTCCGCTTCTCTTTCCCCCCTTTGCTTGCTCGGCTCACGGTGGACTAGCACCGGTTCCCCCCTCTTCTGCTCTGCTTCCAGGCCCGGGCACGCAGTGCGCGTGCACGCACGGCGGACGGCTCCGCCTACTCCCTCTGCCTCTGCTCACTGGCCGGCGTGAACTGCGGCTTGCGGACGACGGGGCGCGGGCGGGCAGCAGCGGCGGCGGCGGCGGCGGCTTGAGCTGCTCCTAGGCGGCCGGCGCGCAGCGGGACGCGCGTGCCGTGATGGCGTTCGCGCTGCGGCGTGCTGGGTCGCTTAGAGGGCGGTGAAAGTGGCCGGGTTCGGTGGAAGGGGGTGCGTCACGGCTTCCGTTAGTGCAGCGGCTAGGTGCGTGGCTGCGGTGCAGGTATGGTGGACGCGGCGGCGCTCGGCTCGGTGCCGCAGGTGTTGTGGCCCGGCCGCGCGTGGAGGCTGGTCCGGCGGGCGGAACAGGGCGGTTGAACGGCGGACTGGCACTCGCGTGGGAGGGCAGGTTGGAGGATCGCGCGCGACGCAATGAGCGCGGGCGGAACGCGCGACAGCTCTGGCGGAGCTTCGGCTCTCGGGGTCAGGACGGTGAGAGGCCCTACGGCTGCTTCCAGCTACACGGCTGCGTGCGCGCGGTGGTTCTCCTGGTGCGCAGCCGCGCCGGCGAGGCGTACGCGGCAGGCTTGACTCAGTGGGTGATGGGAGATGTGGTGTGGTGTTTGGGGTCGGCTTGGGGTTGGTGGAGGTGACTGTGGAGTTGGTTGAAGCCCAAGGTGCTTGGTGCGGTGTGAACATGGCCTTGCCCCCGCGAGGTCCGGCCATGGCGTGCGCGGACAGCAGAGCGAGTCGAGGGTGTGGCGACTCACCGTGGGTGGCGGGGTAGGAGGCTAGCGGTGCAGGGCGAGGCGACGCAGTGGCGAGGCGACGTTGTGTCGTGTCGTGCCGAGCCGGTGCGCCGACGTAGTCGACGTCACCGACCTTCTCCGGTGAGCTCAGGCGGCGACGCGTGGCTGGCCTCCTTCTCCTACGCTCTCCTTGATGTGGGTTGGCGAGGCCACAGGTGTGGCAGCGGGCTAGGGGGAAGGGCACTGGTGCGAGGGGGCTCCGCCTTATATAGGCCGGGTCGGCCATGGCGAGCGGCGGACGGCGGGATGCGTCGTAGGGGGTACGTGGAGGGTGGATAGGGGTTCGCGGCTAGGGTTTTGGAGGAGCGGGGAAGCTCCGGTTGCCGCGGCGCGCTCCAATTCGAACGACGCGACGGTCAAAAGGGCTCTGCCGCGACGTCGGCGGGTGACGGTGGCGGCGTCACCGTAGGCGGCGTCACGTTCTGCTGCTGCTCCCTTGGCGCCGAGCGGGGCGGTTACAAAGGGGAGGCGCGATGTGCGGTTGCGGTTGTCGAGTGGGGCTGCGCGGCGGTGCCTCCGCTCCCACGTCTGGCTGCTGGGGATGGGCGCGGCGCGAGCTCTGCTCCGCTTCGCTGCCCAAAGGGAAAAGCAGAGAGGGGGTGCGGGAAAGGGATGACAGGCGGGACCGGCTAGTCCACTCGTCAGCGAGGCCGGGTGGAAACGCGGTGCGGGCCTGCAGCGGGGCTGGCGCTTGCGCGCTGCGCGGAGGGGGGGCTAGGTGGGCTGGCGCGCTGGATTGGGCCACCTCGGCCGGTGGGGCTTGTGCTGCTGCTGGGCTGCGCAGGCTGGGTTGGGCTCTGGCCAAGCCCCTCTCCTTATTCCCTTTTCTTTTTCCTTTTACCCTTTTATTTACCAAAACAAGTTTAATTAGTTAGATTAGTTATCACTTAAAACTCCATAAGATGCAAATCAGGGTTTAGTTAGTTTGCATGCCATGCAACTATACTAGTGCTAGAGGGATCTACTTGTGCAACTAAAAGGGGGTTCCTTATCATGCAAACATCAATTATGGGCTATGCAAGAAATTTTTTTAAAAAGTTGCGATTTTTGTGTGGTTTGAAAACTCGGGTTGTTACACAAACTAAAGGAGTTATCCCACATTTGGTGGATGAGGGTTTGTCTGTGCTACAGTATGCGGATGACACTGTCATTTTTATGGATAATGATTTAGAGAGGGCAAAAAATATGAAGCTTTTGCTTTGTGCTTTTGAGCAGTTGTCAGTTCTCAAAATCAACTTTTCACAAGAGTGAATTGTTTTGTTTTGGGGCAGCTGAGGCAAACCGATCAATGTATACTCAGATTTTTGGTTGTAATGTAGGTTCCCTTCCCTTCAGATATTTAGGAATCCCTATGCATCATCGCAAGTTGTTGAATAAAGATTGGAGACACGTGGAGGAAAGATTTCAGAAAAGACTGAATAGATGGAGGAGCAAGATGCTCTCAGTAGGAGGCAGATTGGTCCTTATTAATTCAGTTCTAAGTAGTCTTCCTCTGTTCATGCTATCCTTTTTCGAGGTTCCTAGAGGGGTCTTGAGAAAACTGGATTATTTTAGGTCTCGCTTCTTTTGGCAATGCGATGAGCATAAGAAGAAATATAGGTTGGCAAAGTGGAAAGTCGTATGTACACCAAAGGATCAAGGTGGTTTAGGGGTTTTGAATTTAGGGGTGCATAACAAATGTCTTTTGAGCAAGTGGATCTTCAAGTTACTAAATGGAGATAGAATTTGGCAACAACTGCTTAAGAATAAGTATTTAAGAAATAAAACGATGACACAGGTTGAACATATGCCAGGGGACTCACAGTTCTGGACTGGCCTTATGAAGGTCAAGAGGGAGTTCCTGTCTTTGGGTAGGTTTGACTTGGGGGATGGAGCACAAGCACGTTTCTGCGAAGACTCGTGGGTGACACCGCAGCCTCTCAAGAACCTTTTTCCATCTTTGTATAATATTGTGAGGAAGAAGAGCGCTACTGTCAAGACAGTACTATCGACGACTCCGTTAAATGTCGCTTTCACGAGATCTTTAATCGGGATTAATTTACACGCATAGCGTAATATCGTTGCCATGGTGGCAGATGTTAATCTAGCTAATCGTCCGGATCGATTTCTATGGGGGCAACGTCAGGACGGGTTGTTTACAGTTCACTCTATGTATAGGGTGTGTTTAGACATAGTTGCGTTACCTCATAATTCATTAATTTGGAAATTAAAACTTCTCTTAAAGATTAAGATTTTTCTGTGGTACCTATACAAGGGAGTAATTTTAACCAAAGATAACTTAGTTAGAAGACATTGGCAAGGAGACATGAAGTGTTGTTTCTGATCGTCTAATGAATCTATTCATCACTTATTCTTTGATTGTCATTGTGCCAAATTTATATGGAGATTGATTCAATTATGTTTTAATCTAAAACCCCCAACAAGTGTGCAGAACTTGTTCTTAGGTTGGGGGAATGAGTTGAATAGAAAATTAAAGTTACAGATGCTCGTGAGAGCAAGTGCGATGTGTTGGGTGTTGTGGTTATCTCAAAATACATTTGTGTTTGATAAGTCCATAGCACCATCTTATTTGCAGATTATTTTTAAGGGGACGTATTGGTTACGGCACTGGACGCTACTACAGAAGGAACAAGATCGCCGACACATGCAGGATGGATGTAGGTTCCTTAAATAAGTAGCGATAGAGATTTTTGCTCAGCATGGCTGGAGTTTCATGAATAGACTTGAGTGATAGTCGGCATTGTTTTATCGGAATATTTCTAGCTTTGCTTCAGAACTTTGTTTTTGTGATTTCTTAGACTCCGTGTTAGTCTGTCGTTCTATAATAATGAACTACCATATGCATTAGTCGCAGAGTCTGGAATATGAATATATTTCCTTTTCTAAAAAATCAAGGACTGGCAAAGCAACTAGCAGGAACAGGGTACCGTAACAACAAAACAGACACTTTCTGTTGTGTTTTCAGACTACCCGTCGACTGTCGTCCTAACAAAGTTGTGCCCACTTTATCGTGGCGTTGCTGGCTGCTCTGCTCTGCTCGACAGCACATTTTAGTGCGTGTTGGTAACCGCATTGCCAGGCTTTTTCTCGCATCGTACAACCTGAAGTGAGAACCGACTGAAGTAGGCTCCTCCCTTTCTCAATTTCCTCATGGGTTAGGCCTTCTCCAAGGCTAGTTTTTTTGCCGGTTGCCCCAAGAATCATGTGGCATCGGGTAAAAAAATAGATACTCTATACTTGTCATCAGTGATGGAATCAACCATATGAGAAAGGAGGGCCAAATGTAGCCAGACAAAATACAATACAAGTACTAGTAAAATATGTGTATATATAATAGAAATATTTATATAATTATAATTTTAATTATAACAATACGTAGAAGTGACTTTTTTGTAAAAGAGAATAAAAGAAATTTACTTTCTTTTTCATTTGAACCTTACTTTACATGTCATCATCACGCAAAAATTATAGGAATCATAACACAAAAATCGAGTTCTAAACTATTTTGTTGCATAAGGGACCGTGGCCTCTGCTAGCCCCCTAGTTCCGTCACTACTCGTCATATTTGCTTGCAAAAGCTACATATAAGTGAAGAGAGAAGGTGGTTCATGATAATAAAAGAAGAGGGAGAAAAAATAAAGATGAGATACGATGAAAAAAAAGTCACTTTAAAAACTACAAGTAATGATAGTTTTTTTATATAAATAATAATTTTAACATTTATTTAGTCTAAGTAAATTACTTTATTTATAAAGAAACCATTAAAAATATTAGTCTTCTTGGAGCTGCCCCTCAGTTCTCAGTTCTCACACATGACTTCAGCTTTATCTTTGCATTTGTTCTCTTGTGGCAGAGTCCATTCTTTTGATGCGGTGGCAGAGCACCTGAAGTGGCCCCTGTTCACCATGTAACAGCACCCCTTTTCAATGCATCGTCTATTGGCATGTCAAGAGCACAGGTATTCAGATAAAGCTACTAGCAGTTAGTGGACAGATCCAAGGAGATGTGCCAGATGGCTGGAAAGCACTATGATCTGACGCTTGTGAAGTCAGCCATCAGGTTCAGGTAGGCATCAGTGTACTGCTTGGCCGTTTCTTCTTCTTCCCCTCAACATGGTTTCAGTGTGGTGGATGATGGCTCCATGCCTCCGTGATGCGCGCATTCACAGGCAAAGATTTTCTCCTGTTTGCTATGTAAGAATCCTGACCTTGAAGGCTGAAGGCGGCTTTGGCTTTGTGTGCTGCCATGACACTTATCCATTTGATGGTTCTCATGGTGATGGACTAATGGTGACACAAAGGCCACGAATTTGGCATTCTCTTCATCTCTTTCTTTTACTGTAAAACTAGATCCGCGGTGGTTAGACAACCATCGGGTATTCTGGCTCGAGAAGAAGATCTCACTGATTGAGAAAATTTCTGAACCTCTGCCCCCCTTACACAACGATATCATAGCTCCGTGGAAAGAGTTAACCATAGACTTGTGCTTTGGTTATGGGCAGACGAGGGAGGTTTTTTTTATCTCCCTCCATCCTTACAGTCGAAGCTAAGTGAGTCCCTTGGGACTTGAACTCTAACCACTTCGAGGGAAGGTACTAAGCATACATTAACCACTCGGTCAGTAGACCGTTTGCATCTCTTTCTTCATTGCAGAGCACTAGTTTATGTAATGGCAACCTTCTTGATCTCTTGAGCTGCTAAGCCACACACTGACATACCTACATTGCTCTGTGTTGACATATATTCTCTTGTTTTCAGGCAATCACAGTTCTCTTTTGGAATTTGCAATGATTGTATCTGGTAAGAACAGTTACAGTCCCATTTTCCATGGACGGCATGCCAAAGCCTTCCACCTTTAGCAATATCAGTGATTTGATTCGATCTTATAATTGATTATGGGGCCCTGCAGCCTGCAGGTAAGATGTGAGATTATTGAGCAAACTTACTAGCCATACTCCCTTTTTCTTTGGATTTGACAGCCATGTCGTTTTCCAGGACAAGATGTGCGTGTATTCGTGTCATTTAAATCAGACATGCCAGTAAGATTCCGAGTTCAGATTATTATCACAAAGGAGTAGCACATAGATAGAAAAAAGAAAAAAGACCACTGAATAAAGTCAGATAGTACTCTAGAGAGATCTTTGGCCTGTTCATGTCCTATCAAATTTTCAAATGAGACAACATAACTCTCGAAAGGATGTCATCGAATTTGCCCGCTTCAGCGAACATAATACCTATTCTTTTTTTCCAAAAAAAAAATGATCTTAATACCTTTTACTTCAAACCAATATCATATATTATGCTAATAAAGCTTTGGTTCTGCGTCTTGATTCCAGTAGCAAAACGAGCAAGTTTCTTGTGGTGGAACATGCTTACTTAGGTTAATAGGTTAAGTCCGACATGTATACTCCTATTTTTATGGATCTACTACACAAAGTAACAACATTTTTATTTTAGTTCTAAGTGATGTGTTCGTCGTCAGCGAAACACCTATGATATTGTCAATCTTAAGATCTACTAGTATAGTCTTTCGTAGATATTTATAGGGGTGACTGGGTGAGTGCACAATGCGTAATGAGTATTTGTATTTGTAAAGTGTTAAGTAAGAAGATAAATTGATCAAATTAACCACTAAAAACACGAGTACCAAACAAAAGATGTGCAAATGTTGGGACAATTAATACCGCCATTTTACATTATTTCACCGGAAGATTAAGAAAGTTCTAGTACTCGGTGAATGGGTTGTTAATGTCCAAAGCACCAAATATTTGGAGCATAATCAAATGTTTATGTTACTCGCTTTCTTTTTTTTTATAATGAGATGTTACTCTTACTTTTACTTGATGCCAAATTGTACATGGATAATATAGTAACTATGATTTTGGCTTAGATGTGACTAAGGTGCTATTTGGTTTGAATCATACATGGATAATATATTTGTTGCAAATTTAGACAATTTCACACTTAATTCCAAACATAAATCATGATAAAATTATATCATAACATGTAATTCTCTAACATACTATATGAATTAAACAACATGAGTGACAACACCATGTAATTAACAAATATATTTAGATAGTAGATTGGATCACAACATACTTACTAATCATTTGCAAATATAGTCGTTGTGACGTAGTGGGGAAATGATAGTGTTGGCGATAACGTTGGAGATAAGGACAGGTCAAAGAAGTTGACAACAAAGATGATGATACACAACACCACCTAACTTGGACGGCAGACAACCCATGCTAAAGGACATGAGCAGTCAGGCGAGCGATTCCCCAAAAATCTTATTCCTCCTCTCCAGGTGAAGCACTTTCCAAAAATCTTATTTCCTCCTCTCTCAGGTAGGATCTCAAAGACGAGAGGTTCTGAAGACACGCTCTACCATGCTCTCCCGGTGTAGTAGAGTTTTGAGCTTGTTGTACCACTTTTTTTTCAACTATGTATCCCAAGCAGGGTTGTAGCTTGTCTCATCATTGTCAAGAGTCCGAGTAATTTCTTTCTTTGCCTCAAGCATACACCCATAGAAGATCCCCATTGCAGGCACATCGCTACCCATTCTTGTCAGCACATTAGCCGTCTACTCAACAAAATTAATAGTCATGTCAACATGTTTCCAAAAGCCTTCAGATTTCACCACTTTGTTGGCCTTCTTCCCCTTGGCCTTCATCAAGTAGCCCAAATCATTGAGCTCATCAAATCTAAAGGGCCTTGTGCTATCCTTCTTGTTGTTTAACAAACTTTTACGATTCAAATAGGTAGTGGCAAATCATGTAACCCTAGAAAGAACCAAGTCTTTACCAAGAAATTTTGTCATCAAATCCATCACCATTGTAAGAGCATAGAGGAACAAAGCCACTTGTATTGCACTTGAAATTGTTTGTTTAACTGGTTCAAGCTTCCCAAGATCATCCAACATGAGATCTAGACAATGAGCTAGGTATCCATTCAAAAATATGGAGGGTATCTTTGTTGCCAATAGACTTGCCACCGTTGTATCAACACCAGCATTGTCAGTGACCACTTGGATAACATTTTCCTCTCCTATCTTTTCATTGCATCTGTCCACAAAGGTCAACGACATATTTGCCATCTTTCTTGATAGCATGACTAAATCCATTACTCTCTTGGCCTTCCTATCTATCCATGCATTTATCATAAGTGTACACCTTGTCAGTTGCCACATGGTATGCCTTATGGTTTTTAATCCATCTGACACCTTTTCCTTCATTTTCTTCAAAAATGATCCACTCGGTCTCATCGGGAGCATGACTCTCAAACCTCTACCAAAGGCTCTAATGGCCTCAATCATATGGGCAAATATAGGAAGAAGGAATGCATTATGTGCAATATTTGTTTCATAAAAAAGAATTGACATATGTACTCACAAACTCTATTCCTCCTCTCCTCTTTTCTAAGTGGTTAACTTTGCTTGAACCTTTAGGTTGAGGTTAACTCCTTTTGATATTATCAACATACTCTTCTATAGGAACCTACGGAGTACTTGAAAGACTTCTCAATAGTGCATAAGAACCTCGTCCCCATGATCAGAGTCTCCTTCACTGCACACTTTTAACATCTGAACGGTTTAGATCGATTCTAAGGTTTTATGTTTTTTCTTCCAATTTTGCAAAAAAAAAAACAACAACAACTAATAAATATCTTAGCTCTGGCTATAGCTGCACTTAGCTGTTGTGTTGTGGACAACAACAATTAAGAGGTTCAGCCAGAGGATTTAAGCACTAATTCTAAGTAGTAAACTGCAAACACAATCGTCCAAGGATATTTTAGAAAGGTACTTTAGGTCAGCCACTTTGACAGAAGGGACATGTATGTAATTTAGAGGTACCAATGGTGATTAGAGTAGAGTATAATTCCAATGCAAGGGTATGTTTCTACTAAATATAAACCATCATTTGCAGATAGTGAGAGTAGTAAAAGCTAACAGTGGCAAGGCCTGGCCTGGATCGGAGATTGGAGTTTAGTTGCATTGGTGGGCGGACACGGACACGACCGAGACCGACCAGTCCGGGACCAGGCGACGCCCGACACGGACATTCACCGGCCACTGCCACCCTGCATGCCGCTCCCTGCCATGCCAGCCAGCGTAACGAACCTCTTGATGAATGATGGCACTGCCTCTGCTGCTGCCGCTGCCGTCGCGTCGTGTTGCGTTGTTTCGTGTGCCGCCCTGCCTGGCTGCCTGCCCCTGCATGGGCTTCCTCCGCTAGGCGCTTGGTGGCCGGCCGGGCCGCCTCCGCCGCAGCATGCAGATGCTCTGCTCTGTTCTGCTCTCTGATGAATCTCTCCGATCGCTGACGCAACGTAAAGCGACGCCGCAGCTAGCTAGCAGGGCCCGTACGGTGCTGTGCTTGCATGCTGCCTCTGCCTCATCACGGCTAGGCTTCAGTCACTCTGGGCTCTGGCTGGCGGTGAATGGATAGGCACAAATACGTACAGTACTCTACCAGTGGTAGTGGCTCACTGCTTTTGATTTTGCTAGAATTGGATTTATGTGTTTTTGTAAGATAGAGGAAAAGTTTGATACAACATACTTTAGCTGTGTTTTAAAGGGTCAGAAGAATTATAAATAGACGCTCGGAACCACTTAGTGTACTATAGTGTATGATGTTACATTGAGAACTAATGAACCAAATGATTATGTTAATTTATTATAAGAGAAAAACACTATTAATTCGCTAAAAAACAGTGCTAATTAATAAACAGGCCCTTCTAATCATGGAGTAACATGTGTTGTAGTGTTATGGAGTAACATGTGTTGTAGTGTTCTGCACCTAGAGGCTAGAGGGCCGTGGTAGTAGATAGAGAGGCAGAGCTTGCTATCCTTGTGCCATGGAAAAGAAAAGGCCGGCTGCATGCCATCGCTGATGAGGGTGATCAGTGAGTGAGGTAGTCCTCCTAGCAGAGGCAGTACAAAGCAAGGATAACCTACCTGCAGCGCAGGGGGGCGGCCAGCTGCCTGCGGCCATGCATGACCACATTCATGGCTCTGAGCCATGCACGAGATGAGGAGGTTGCATTTCCACAGCATACTTCTATGGAACTCCATGTGGTGCCGGAGTGGCGTGCCGTGCCTCCTGCTACACATACGCTGGCATGCACGGCAAACGTCGCCGCGCCGCACAAGATCTCTGATCCGACTCCGACCTGATCGGCGATGCCATATGCCGTCCATCCATCGCTGAGGTCGGTGGTACAGGTACGGTTATGCATCCAACGCAATGAGCTGCTGCTGCAAGAGGAGCAGCAGCCGCCAGCCAGCCTATCATGTGCTGCGCATGTGATGGACCATATCAATGGTACACAGATTACAGATAGAGCTAAACGTACGAGTACCACTGCTAGCAAGCAATATGATGATCACCCATGCCGTAGTACTCCTCCGCATGGACATTGGAGAGGAGGACGCCGCTAGCAGCTAGCAGTGCTGCCCTCTAGCCACTACCAGCCATATATATGCCATGGCATCCATCCATCAATCCAACGATCGACGACCTCTGTCTGTCTCACTCAATAATTCAGCTTCATCCTAGCGTACGTAGCGTGACTCCCTTTCGCCAGTAGCCAGCGAGAGTGATGGCGGCCGGCAGTAGTAGTACCTCAGCTCAGCTCGATCGGGTACAGTACAGTACAGCCACTACCCTTGCAATGCCGTGCGAGCGGCTGCTCAAGAGCCAGCCAGCCGGCCGGCCGGCAGGCAGGCAGGCAGGTGCGTTGCCATTGCTACGACCCTGCCTCCGCTTGGGATCGATCACATCCTGCTTGCCCTGCACAAGCTTGGCGTTTTGGCAGCTGCAGCCTTGCCTTTTCGGTAGGAGTAGTAGTAGTAGTGCCTGTGCTGTGCCCACAAGATGAGATTTGCAGTAGGAGTAGTAGATGCGCAATGTGCTGTCGTCCGTCCTTCCCCACTCTGTCGTCTTTCAGACAGAGGAGCTCTGACGCTCTCAAGTCTGATCTGGTGATGAGCCAGCGCTTGCTTCAGTTAAAGATTCCTGCGCCATCACATACACACACAGGACTGACCAGGTGCAAATGTGCAATGGCAGCTCAGCAGCTGTGCCACTGCCACTGCCACTGCAGATGTGTGACAGTGTGAGTGCAGATGTCAACTGCCAGTCCATGTCCATGTCCATGCCATGTTACAGCAGCCAGCAGCAGCACTGACCACCCCCCCTGATTATGATTAATTAACTAACCGGTTAAGATTAACTACTGACTAATAAAAATTAAGTGGACGACATATGGTGGCGCCACAGACATACATCTAGATCTAGGGTGGCAAGCATTCCATTCCATCCATTGGAAATCTGAAACTAGTACTACTAGAACCTATACTAATAACTATGTCTGTCCCTAGATAACTATGGTTCTCGATCCCTTCCTGAAAAATAACTTTAACTAATTTTATATAAAAAATATTAATATTTATGATATAATAAATTTATTATAGATAGAAATGCTATATGTATTTTGTACAAATATATATAAACATACATCGTGGGAAAAAAAGACAGACAATTATGTAGGGAGGAAGGAAAGAAGGCGTGTATCAATGTTTGTCTGCTGTGCACCTAGGTTAGTTCACTGTTCTTCCATTCTTAATCTCTTCACAAAGACGCAACGCATTCGCATCGACCGAGAAAAAAAAATCATATATCACGCTCCTCGCCGTCGCTGCAGTGATTGATTAGGTTATTTGATGATCCGACTCGCTGTCAATCCAGTTCCAATCCCCGATGATCGGCTATACTATCTTCTCTGGCCATGTAAACTACTACAGTACCAACAGATTTAAATTCTTTCCCTCTAAAGAAGAGCGAGTGTGCATGTTGTGACACAAACCCAGATGCTCTAGTAGTATATATATCTCGAGATAAGTATAATAGTACTAGTATGTGGTATAGCAGCATGGTATGGATCCTTCTCATTCCATAATACAGTATATATATAGGATTGCATGCAGCTCTCTTTTAAAAATTGAAATCGTAGGGCGAGAGAGCAGACACTTTTATTTGCCGCGCGCTTGCTTTCCGGGGCAGATTCATCGGCACAAATCAGGGGCAGCAGCTAGCTAGCTCACTACGTACCACTAGCTGATGGAGAAGATGGCAGCATGGGCATGGCATCATTAACAGATCATGGTGAGTGGCCGGAGACGATGGATTTACCTGGGGCCCTGTGCCGTGCCATTGACCTTTGCTGCTGCCTGCTAGAGTGCGTGGCGGTCGATCGTAATCGTAATCGCAATCGTAATCAAGTGGTTAAGCCTAATTAAGCTCATGTGGCCTATTAATATAATTGAGCCTCGGATGTCTCTCATGCCGAGCTCGAGCTGCTTGTGTTGTGTTGTGTTGTGTCATGCCCTACCCGCTTGGCGCCATGTGCCCATCGAGAGAGGACCCTTCCTTAGCTTATTCCGTGGGCAACGTACGCCTTCATGCAACCGGCCGGGGATCGGCGCCGCTGCCGGCCGCCGGCCGCCGATCTCGATCCCAACAGCTAGCAGCTAGCTGCCGCTGCCGCTGCCCGCCCGGACGTCTGTCTAGTAGACACAAGAGGCACGTACGGTGCATCTTCGTCCTCGCATTGCTTGCTTTAACAGTGGATGCGATCACACACAAGCAGCACTAAAATACAGTATAGTACTAAATGGCATGGCAAGGTTGTGGTTTTTGTTCAGTTCAGGTTCAGGACTTCAGGTAGTTATTTGCTTCACCAGCACCAAATTTCTACTACAGTACTCTACTCCTATGGAGTGACACTGCAACGTTTGATTAAGCAAACCGATATAGCGGCGGCCCCGAGGCGACGGCCGGCTTCTCTGCAATCTAGGCGAGGAGCTATTTTAGCCATGGATGGATGTTGTTCTGGGGATGTGGAAGAACTTGATTTGGGATCTCGATCGATTTCCTCGAGAGCAGCAGCAGCAGCAGCAGTGATGCTAATGTATTCTCCGATGTAGCAATGGGTAAGTTTGTTTATGTTACAGTTACAGTTTCCACGAAGCATTGCAATGGGGGGCATTGGGGCGGCTGGCTGGCTGTGGCTGGCTGCACTCGGAAGCTTCTCTGAGCTGCCATCTCCTGGCAGTGGGCACTGGCAGCACCTACACGTACTGTTGCGATCAAGCAAGCGGTGGAGTAGTACAGATTCGTGGGGCTTCCAAGGCAGGCAGGCCGGCGATCGCCCGCGGCAACTTGCTCGATGAGTCTCATTTCTCGAGGGAGGGACGGAGGAAGAACATCTGGTGCTGATGAGGCAGACAGCTATGGAGGGAGTTTTTAAAAACCTTCTGAACTGAAAGTACAGTGCTAGGCTGCTAGCTCAGAACAAGGTAGCACCGTCTGTACTTGATTCAGAAAACGAACATACGAGGGACCGGATTCTTGAAAGTTTTTTCAGCCATTTTTCTTAACTCGTACTCGTCAGGAATTTTTGCAAGTACGGGCTGCATAAAGTTGGCAGATAGCCGTGTGTGTCTTGCATTGGGGTTTGAAGCTAGATTCACTGGTGGATTCAGCAGCAGCGAGGTTTTCGTTGACATCGGTGACTCTTGGAATTATAATCTCACTCAAGTACTCCATTAAAACCCGGTGAAGGATAAGTGTGCGTGCTACTGGCTGAGAAAAAATCAAAACAAGGAGTGCAGTCTGCAGAATGAAGAGGATTTTGCACGCTAGTCCATCTCTATTGTCGGTTTTTCTATCAAGCGCCACTCGTCTGAAGACCATTCTGCCTTAGATAATATAACTAGTTGTTTTCTTTTCTTAAATCTATGTAAGACGGTTGAGATAATGAATTAGATCGACGTATTATTTTTATAAGGTAAAAGAGACAAGCAGCAAACTTACAGATGATTCATCTTTTAACCTATGAGTTACGTAAAATAATTTCTCACTTGCACCTATTTTCCATCTTCAAATAACGAGTAAATTAAATATACTTTCTGTCACATGGGGACGGGTAGTTGTGAATGTTGGTCCTCTGATTGACCATTTCCGCTAATATGTTTTCTAACTACCAATAAATTGAGCATGGGGGGGGGGGGGGGGGTGTCAACCTCCAATATTTGTCGCTATGCGATCCTTTAACACCATAGTTATCGTCGCTGATGATTCATAAGTTGACCTACGGGATCCCGGTTTTCATGCCATGGCTGGTGTTTTGAGTGATTCAGAATCCTCCTTTAATTTCTCCACGGTGATGATGCTTTGCCAGTTCATGGTCTTTGGTTTGCTGAGTAAGCGTACCAATCCCAGCAGCATGCATGTCAGTGCTGTTGCTTGCTGGTGAATCATGTCAATTGCCACCTGGGCTTTGTGTGTCCTCCCATTTCTGCATATGCATCAGAACTTGATTCTGAAGATGATTACACTGGAAGTTACAACTGAAAAAAAAAAGAAAAGAAAATGTGCTCAAGACAACTAACTCCTTAATTGCACATGTCTATGTTCGTTCCTTATCAATTTTCTTGGGAGTCAAATGCTGCTTGCCTGGCCTCCTTGATGTTGTGAAGATGGAACTGCCATCTCAGAAGGCAGAAGGAAGCTAAGACTTGTGTACCCCTGGATTTACTGACAGCCTTCGTAAGGAAATATTTTTCAATATGCGATTTGCAATTTCTTTAATAGTATGTCGATAGGTGTCATTCTGTTTGCTGAATGCTGCACAAGTGGAGGATCCTAGTCAGTTGATGCAAGGTGACTCACTGTGCTGCATGGCTTTCTATATTCATTGGAGCTGTCTGATGAATATTTTACTTGTGCATCATTCATGCCTCTGTTTGTATATGTCATGTCACAGCACTGCATTGTGCATATATATCTTCAGACATATATATAACTGGGATACCGGTGAGCTGCTGAAATGGAATCATGGAATATTAGCATCATCCAATCTATATTCTGATCTGCCACAGTTGAACTTTGGGATAGGCACGAGATGTGCCCTCCAAATATAGAACTGCAGAGGGTAGTGATGGTGTAGGGGCCTCAAGGAGCAACAGAATCAGACGGAGCATTATACTAATGGCCCCTTGTGGTGACTGGTGAGTAGGACAAAATGCCTAGTGCCTGCCTGTGAGGCACCAGAGTGAGCTCCTGCTTCCTACCAGCCATCCCTTCCCTGCCATGAAGGGTTAGTTTGCACTGCATCTGAAAGCACCACCCTATCTCCTAGTATGTGAACTGTGAACAATAATGCACCCAGAGATGCTTTCTTTGATTTGTCCTCCTCACCACCTCCATTTCTTTTTTTTTTCACTGCAAGATCATGCCTTTTTTCCCCATGAGGAGGGCTGTTCCCTAAAGCAAGGGAACAGACAATGCATAATAGAGTACAAACTGTACCCTTTCAGATTGTTGTCCTGAACAAAAGTTGATGCACCTACAATCTACATGAGCATAATCTGTTGTTTCCCCCACACATCTTTCCAGGCCACCGTTGCCAACAAAAGAAAAAGGCGTGCTTCTGTTCTTGTTTTCGGGCCTTACTACGGCTGTCGCCGTCGGCGGAGGACAGAGCCACCATGAACAAGACAATGGCATTGCGTTAATTCTTGAGAGCATTTTAAACATGGAGACCTAGAGCCAGAGATTGCACACACATCTTGAAGCTAGTATACCAGCTAAACAATAATTAGAGGCCTGGGTCACATGGCTCCCTCCTCTATTTTATGCAGTGGAGGCCGGGGCTAGAGCTGTAACTGCAAGTAACAAGGAATCCCTCCCCCTCACCCCCACATGCCTTCCCAGGGGACCAGAATTAACCCACATGACAAACAAGAGAAGCTGCTGGTTGCTGCAGCCTCATCCCACCCCATCTCCATCTCACCTCACATTTGATTTGAGCAACCAAATTATTGGGGATTCCTCAAAGGCTCCTTTTTAAAGGCTCAAAGGGCAAGAGGACAGCAGGCATGCAGGGGGACCCCCCCTTGCCAAAATGTTTGCAGCCAAGCCAAAACACTTACAAGGAAATGAAGGGAAGATGTCAAGCATGATATGCAGCAGCTCAGCTGCTGCTGCTGCAGTAACTGAATTGCACATGCTGGGTCTATCATCAGGTTCACCTGATGAAAATGTGATTGCAGCCAGAGCCAGAGCCAGAGCCAGAGCTAGTGTATGGCATTGCGGCCACTGATGCACTGTGCACCACCACTACTACTACTGCCTATCACTCACCCCTAGCTAGCTCTGCTCTGCCTCTGTGCGTCAATAATTGGTGGATTTGGCATTCCATTGGACCAGTGGCTTGGAATGCCAGGAAAGACATGTACTTTTCCGGTGTACTGCATGATCCATGATACACATTGGTGCTGCCTGAGTGCCTGGGCTCACCGGCTGCTGGCCGCCCGGCTCGGCTCCTAAAGCTAGCAAATATGGGCACTCCTATCCTGGGACCCTTCATGTTTTGTCAGTCAGGCCTATCTATCCTGCAGAAACATCGCCATCCAGACTAGCCTATTCCTACACTGTGTATACATGGACACATGGTCGATATTATACCTAGGTTATTTATTTGTCATATTGCTCCAGTGCTCCTAGCCTAGTGGAGATTATAAGGGGAATCAGTGTCAGTGTCTAATTCCCTGATGAGAAGATCTGTCTGTTAGTAGTAGTGATCATGTAGAAATTGTTTTTCCACTCCTTTTTTGAATTTTTTTGTTTGTCTTGAACAGATTTAACTTGGCTATTCAAAATACTTGTCGTGAATCAAAAGAACTAATAATAATATGAATAATAAAGAAGTCATTTTTTTGAAAAAATATTATTAAATGTACATGGAACTTTTGATTTTGCAACGACCAAATGTTAGTCCTTGCCGTACACGACATTCTGCTACTCTAACGGCGTATCTAGTAATTTAGAAGAGAATTTAGAGTCACAAATGCACCACTTCTTGGTCATGTGGTTGGACCAGTAAACTACTAATTTCATTGTCATGAGATGGTCCATCAGAAATACGGTTTTTTTCCCACTGAACAATCGTCCAATGAGACAAATTGGACCTTGGTTAAAGAGCGAGTTGGAACTATTCATCAGTACACGCTTGACCATTTTCGTGTTGAAATTTGTCGAATAGTATTTTTGCCTCATGCTATATGGTGGAGTATATGCCACGTCCCCGTACTACTCCATCTTGATCTGGGAGATCTAGTTCATTAACCTGCGCTTTTGGACGGCCTAGAATTTTAATAGATATACTATTTAATATACCTAACTAATAAAAAAATATTTATATCAAAATTGTACGTTTTATTTGATTATTTTCTTCAAAGTACACATAGTAGTACTTTGTAATTTCAATCTAGTTACTATAAACTTATTAATTGCTTACTTTTTGCAAGGGACTGGTTTATAAGTTTGTCATCCAGTTATCATAAACTTATTAATTACACGATGGAAAATTTATTATTTTGCATTTTCTTTCATAATGGGAGATGCGAGTAATTTAGATATAAAGTTAGAGGGTTACTTTAAATTATTTTTCATAATAGTGAAGGTTGGTTATTTAGATGCAATGTTAGGAGGCTATTTTGAATTATATTTCACAATGGCAAAGTGTGTAATTTATATATAAATTTAAGGGATCATTTTAAATTATTTTTTATAATAAAGATGTAATTTATTTGCGGATTTAGAGGGTTGTTTTTAATTATCTTTCATAATTGCAAAGGGACATAACTTAGTGTAAAATTAGGTGGTTACTTTATATAATATTTTTATAGTGGCAAAGATGGGTAATTTTTATAAATATAAACTACAATCTATCCGATGGCTATTATCCGCGATGATGATTAGAGTTTACCAATTTAAAGGTCGGATATATCTGAGTATTGTGAAACAATTTAGAATTTATTTTTTAGGGTGTCTAACGAGAATTAATGGCTTTATTCGGCTGGTACAAATGCCGGCTGATTCCGACTAATTGAATAATGTTTTGTGAAAGAAAATAAGCTAAAACAAACTGAAAGCAGTTTAAGCGAACACATAGTTTGTTACCGCCACGAGCAATGGAGCAGCTAGTAGTTTGGAACAAACACGTCCATACATATATAGGTGCTAAGATTTGGACGAAATTTGTCAATGCATTCAGGCCCTTATATATATCCTTTTCCTCGCCATGACTTTGCATTGCGTGGTGTTTGAAGGCAATAGACGATCGACGCCGGCTGGCGGCCGGCCGGAACCAGTAAAGCTTGGGCAAGTTGGCATGCATGGAGCTGGAAGTTGCTGCGTGCTTAGGCACAACTCGTGTTAGCGTTTGCTCCGTTTCGTCAACACCAACAAAAATCCGTGCTGGACCAAACACACGGTTACATGCAAGTCACGAGTCACGACTGCGCGCATGCAATTGTGTGCTTTGCATTGGAGCTGAGTTCATACAGATCTCGAAGTGTTGGGTACGGTACCATGGCTACAAAAGAAAAAAAAAGGGAAAGAAAAGATGATGGGCAAACTGAAAACTACGGATTGACTCTCTGTATGCATACATTGTTTCAGAAAGGCGCATGATAACGACGTCGTCGATCACCAATGGAAGAAAATGTTTACATTCAAGTCGTCCAAAAGAGGTAGCTCGCCTACTTGCAACGGTTATATATATATATATATAACGGTAACATTCGTTAAAAAAAAAGATGAAACATGGCTACATAGTAGAATTCACTATTGATTGAGGATCCAGACTTTTGGTATAGGAATGTGCAGAGACTACTGCCGTCACGTAAGACGCGAGTGGAGTGAATACTGTTTCGCAACAAATTAACTAACATGTAAAATTGCATACCCACACAAATACTGGTGGGGAATATTTTGAACCCATACGAAGGCCGTACTAGAAAACGCCAGTAAAAATGAGTTTTGAATCGCCTATATAGTATGTTTCTGTACTAGTGCTTGTACCTTATAATATTCATGGGGACTCGTATCCAAGAATTGACCAGGTATAACTTCTTGTGTTTTAAGAATACTCATACCTTATGAACCATTAAAGGAAACCAGAAAAGCCCCCCTGCTCCTCCTCCTCCTCCTTATGTCGATTAAGGCGGAAAGCAGATGCCCTCACGTTGAAATCCACATCCCTCAGTCTCTCGAGCCTTGCCGTCGTCCGAGCGGGTAGTAGGAGGTCCGTGCGACTACTCTGTCCACAACTAATTTTGGTGCACCAAAGCTGCTTCACTACATTTGAGTCGATGTTGCTTTAGGTCAGCCGTTGCATGGACGGTTGCCAAAGTCCCTCCATCCATCATAGGCTATAGCAATGACGACTTGATTTGCCCTCATATCGAGCATCCTCATATCTGAATCCGCAGCCTTCACCGTGGGAAAGAGCAAATCCATGGAAGGGTGGGGAGCTGGCGTACAATGGTGCTTCAAGGATACCCGCATGTGGTCAAGGGTCATTGACCACACGTGCATGATGGAGATGAAAGTGACATGACATTGTTAGCGGCAGCAGCAATTTGCGTTGGCCTAGTGCAAGGGAAAGGCTTGCAGAGCTCGATAGCAAGGGTATGGATCCAAGCTCAGGGCATGTACTCGGATGTCCTAGTTGTGGATCCAGTGTCACCGAGCACGATGGTGTTGTCGGAGGTGGTGCAGGGCATTGGTAGTAGTGGAGACTGCTTGGGCGTTCTGATCTGCTCCTAATGGATGGATCGATGTTCCATGTTTCATCGTAGATGTGCGGCGCAGTGATCGATGTACAACTATCAATATTTGGATTATGATAGTCTTTGGCGTGATATTGCTGAGAGTGGGTTGGCTCCTAGATGAAAGCCTTTGTTTTTCTATTGGACTGATGATGACGATGCCTTTGTGAGTCATATTACTCCTTGTTAAACTCTCTGTAGGTGTTTGTTGATGCACCCCCTCCTCTCTCAATGTGTATCGATGATGATGCCTTTGTGAGTCATATTACTCCTTTGTAG